>JTDE01003084.1:22192-47450 GCA_014338405.1 Paragonimus skrjabini miyazakii | reverse complement strand
AGGGAAAATGAATACCACTAGGTAAAGATGAGGAAGTTCGCTAGTGGGACATGCTCTGATTTGTTACTAATCTGTCAGAGTTGTCTGAGTGCTTCTGCATGGTTCAAGACCTTGGAAAATATTGATATGGGACTACTTCGCGTTGAAGTAACTAGGGGCTTCATACGTTTGACAAGGAGACCTTTTGGAGGTTTCGTCCGACGGACAGGACAATGAAGGCTGCAGATGTCGCCTTACTCTCACTTGCAACTCCACCAGTTGTTTGTACCGTGAGGGCTACCCCATATAAAATGCTTGGTAATGGGCACAGGGGTTTCTGGGTCTCATTTCTCTTCCCCATGTACCTTCTGACTAAGGTACTTGAGCTTCCTGTTCCGGTTCTATGGCGCTGTTAAGCAAACGTTTCAACTAGTGAAATACAGCTGTCGCTGGCGCTGATTTCAAAATACAAATGTAAGCGCTCATGACCATGAAAAACGTTTTCACTATTATGAAGCACATGAAGAAAGAAAACAGAATTAGTGCTAACTTCGGCCTATATAAACGCAACCAATACCTAGCTAGGTCATTACACTTCTTGATGTTTCTCACTCGTCCCAATGTTCACACGAACTCTCCCTGGTGCACTTCTAGTGAGGTTGTCAGGAACCATCTGAAGGAGATCACTATCACATATTCACCGACAGTGCTGAACAAACAGGCCAGGTTAGAAAATGTTCTGAATTAGTGAACCATGTTTTCCGGGCAATTCCAAACGTGTTAAACAGTACTGACCATTCTATGTAGACTAATACCAAATACACAGCGAAAGGTCATCTGAAACCAACACGTGATGGTGCGTCACCTCAAGATCAAATGCTATGAGAGTAATAATGAGAAGAGGTATCAAATAAGGATTTAGCGGTCCTTAATAAGATGGGCAGCAACATCAATAGGAGGAGTAGGGTCTTAGTTACCGCGGTGCTACGCCACATATTTCAAAGACAAGCTACAACAGATTGAGTGCCAAGCCTTTTGCGAACGAGCCCAATGAAAGCCGCAAGGAAGCAGTCTTGCTGATGACGCCTTACTTTCACTTCGAACTCGGTTGTTTGTTTGCAAGGTGTAGGCGCCTTGATTTTGTATGTTTGAATGTAGACGTAGCTATTTTTTAGTGGTTAGGTCGCCTCCCCTTCCCTTTGTTCTCTTCTGTCTTCCTATACAGGGTTTGCTTTTTCTTCTTCGTGGTAGTGTGACAGTTAGGCATCAGTGTGAACCACTGATGTACTGCTGTCTATGATGATGATGATGATGAAAATTTCGCAACTGGATTCGGAAAGTCTGCAGCAATCACGGTGAAGCGACGTCACAAACCGGCGATCTGAGTAAATATAACAAGGTAGATCGGGTGAAACATGACAAACAAATGGGCTAGATAGAAGGCCGAGGATGTCTTTCGGTTCTAAGTCAACTGTACGCCTTCACCTCAGAAACATATTGCCTAGTAGTCCTGCTTCATTTTGACCTCATTAATTTTCTCGTTCCAGTGGAGCAAAATGCAGTCAAGGCGATTACTGAAGAAAGCCCAAGAACAATCCGTTGGATTGAAGGTGCGAAAGAAAAGTGAGAACTCGAGTGATTTTAGTTCACTTGGTTGACGTCGGTAACGATATCAATCTGGATGTCGAATTCAAGCCGATCTACCACGCCAAAGACGTCCATGCTAGAAACGTCGGATCGGATCATGAAGCCATAATTTGTGCACGGAAAGGTTTTTGGTAAGAGCACTCAAAGTATCACGGATTGCCATTATCACAACCAGGATAGTGAACAGTGATGGGACTCAGGTTCCTGACAGTTAGTTGGGAATTTAACTGCTGTAAATCGAACATCATCCAAATTAATTCACAGCTTTCAGCTTCACATAAGCACTTCAGATATCTCCTTTCGGAAGAATAGCACCAGACTTCAGGTTCATACTTGTTTACAGCTCGACAGTAATGCGTAACCTTATCACGACTGGATTCCGATTTCGATCCACGTCTTCATTGAGCAATCGTGTTGACTACTGTGCAATTGACTACACGTTAGGCATGACGGAATTATCACATCACCATACTTTCTTGTCCAGGTTCCCTACCGCTTCGAGAAAAAAAAGCGATAACTGCCCTGTCAAATCCAGTCGACGGCTTCGAGAGTAAGATTGCGCATTCGAACTGACGTCACGTCATCATTATGGACAATGAATAATACATCGGTGATTCCCGCCGACGCTTAACTGCCGTCTGCCCCTGACGGAAAAATGTTCTGGGCTCGTCGACCAAGAATCAAATCTCGGTCGTGGAAAGGTTGTGTCACTGACGCGATCTAACAAAGGCGAAGCATGAAATTCGACATTGTATTAAAGTTCACTCGATCATCAGTTACCAATAACTTACATATGTATCGAGTTGTATATGATGTGAATATGACAACGAAAGCAAGATAGCCGCCCGCGTTTTTGATTACAGCCCACATATGGTGATGGTAAAAAATAGAAATAATACTTCGTCACTACGACATTGGCTCTCTTTCTCTGGAAGCTTCCAAATGATCGATCTTCAAATAATCCGTCCAGCGTTTTAGCATTGAAATGAATGACACTTTGAGATAGTTCAAAAATGTTCACTGGAGAGAGTGCGAGTTCCACTAACTGACATGGAATCCGAAAACTGTAAACCTTGCGGATTTTAATGTTCCTTTCCGGAAAACAGCCAAATGTCGAGAACACTTACGCCACTGAATCCAAAAGCAAATGTGCTACCGAAATGTTTCCGTCCTAGAACAAGAGGTCCATGAGAACCTCCGTTAAGACGTTCCTGTAGATGTTTCCACAGCTCTCTGTCAAGTCACTGATTAGTTACCTCATACTTTACGCATGTATGTCGGGGATCAGCAGAGTGCACAGCGTAATGAACGAGGATATGACGTTGTTAAAGTATGATTTAACCATCTATGCCTGTATATTTTCAAATTTTTTTTCATAAAAGAAAGTCTATTATGATTTATCAGTTCATGAATAGAGGGGGTGCTTTCGCAGAGCTGTGCATAAAAAAAACATGGAAATGACAATGTTCTCGACGAGCAAATGGTGTTTTAAAGTAATTGTTCATCAGTTTCGAAAGTAATGTGGGTTGACATACCACTCCAAACGTGATCCTCTATCAAAGAAAGCAGCCTAGTTTGTCAAGGTTGGTTAACAAATGGGTACAATACTTACGACAATTAGAAAAGGAATCAATCCACTGGCGTATAACTTCAATTGCCGAGGCGACAACTGCTGAGGCGGCAGACAAGGAATCTGTACAAGCACCATCGCTAGATGAACATGTTTCTAAGCTCGTACTGGTCTGACACTCATCCGTACAGTCAGCTGCAATCACAGGAAACGACGCTGTCGTTGTACTGGGCAACTCCTCAGTCTCCTCTGAATCCCAAAATCCATGAGGTAAGCCACTCGGAGATGAGACAGTTGTTGAATGTGGTGTGACGGGGTAATGTAAAGTCCCGGTCTGATTATACGCACGGTGGGTTAGTTCTTCGGAAGCCTGCTGATAACCCACCTCGCCGGAATCGGATTGGCCGGTGGTCGGTGACAGTGTAAATGAGAATGGAGAGGTGGATAAGAATCCAGAGAAGGACGGTGGAGGACCTCCGGAAGTGCCGTCATCCGCAGAAATGCGACTGGTATTGAAATAATGAGATAATGACTGTAAATTTTCGACGGACTGAGCCAAATTAATAAAAGGTCTGAAAGCTAGCGCTAAAGTGTGGTCTACAAAGCTTTATGAAATGGTGTCTATAGCAAGTTGGAATATTTATCTCTGAAACAGAGCTTCTCCTCGATTCCAGTTGAGTGGCGCCGATGGTGAGGCAAACACAGTCCAATATGTAACGTCAAATTGTACAAATGCCGAAACTACACACCTGACAATAAAGCACTGTATATAAAGTATGCGTGAATACAAATTACACATGGTTTGGTTTATTATGTGTAAATGCGTTCAATGGTACAATATATATTCTGTTGCACTTTTAATACATGAATCACCCTTTTTTTAATCAAAAATGTTGTGCATGACTTTGAATGTATTAAATCCCTAAATCCGTATAATTGTACTGTACTGCTGCGTTTTTTCTTTCAGATTTAGGCCGGAGTATTTATAGGTTGAGAATATATATAACTTCCAAATGAAAGATTACTAGGTAACATGTTTCAAACGCTTCGAGAAGTGCTATCATTCTCAGACCTGCGGATTTTCGTCTTATCGCAAATCGATTTGCATAATTAGTTCCTATTGATAGCATGTCGTCTGAGGGTTGGCACTACATCACCCCATAACCGATCTTTTTCACTAACACCACTTTAGCAAAAAATGAGAATTCTCCGCATTCTTTGTCATCAGGCACGTTGACAGTTAGTTGACTGAGCGCTGTAGAGTTGCATCGTGGGTGTTCATCAATTCGCCATACGCAGAGTGAGTGAGTCAATAAGCGGATCGTACACGTTAAAACCATATGTAAAGGATAACGCGTCAAACTGTGAGCGAAATGAATGGACGCTTATCAAATAATGTGAACTGTCCCTTCGGAAGAAATGCTAAAAATTTCGACCACTCATTGGAGCTGACAATCGACATTCAGTGGTGAATACTTATTCAATTTCACTTACGATTTTAAATGTCAGTCCTTGTATATTGCTGCAATATGTACGGTTGGCTAGTAGGATCATTCACGCAGTGCATTAGCAGCATCGGTGCTGCAAAAGTCTGTCCGATCTATGTTCGGTGGTGAGTTACCTAGTCCGCTGATTTGCCCGAGTTTTATCTATTTGTACGATGTGATGAAATTCTGACAGCAAGGTGGAGCTAATGCACCTGTCAAACCTAATGGTTATATTGGACCGTAACTTCGGGAATCAAAAATTGTACCATTATTGTGGTTTTGTTGCCCGCACGACAAATAAAATACCGTTGAAAAACGTGCAATCTGGGGAAAAAATGAGCGAGATGATTTACAGTGCTCACTCACACACGTTAGACAGGTATACAAAATGTGCTGTCGTTGCTCAGAGTCGCCTCACTTTCATGGACACGTACCACGGCTCCAGAGTGCATAAAACAGTGTCCTTCTCATAATTAGGTATCGTTGATGCGACCCTAGATGAATGCTGGTCAATTATCTAGCCAGTGCATCTCACTGGTCCCCCACGTGAACTATGGTCACCGAAACGCCCATAATAATAGCAGATTGCTTCATTTAACATGGATGGGTGTTCCGTCAATCAATACACTTCCGTAAAAATGTAGCAAGTCTGAGGGAAGACAATGCAACCTTATATGAGGTGTACCTATCTTATCTATGCGGACTCAGCGCTGCAAAACGTCCTCCCCAGCTTTTGTCCAAGGGTGTAGACACAACTTATGGAACAGCTCGTCGTCGTCAACTTTCAACCACAACACAGTAGATTAAGACATCAGCAGCAAAGTTTGGGAGTGCAATAGGTTTAACAACATCCACCTTTGACTGCAGTGGTCGCATTCGAAAAAGCTCTCCGGCAAACCAATTTAAAAAAAGCACTGTATGCAAACCTCAATCTTGTTTCAACCCATTTAAAGTGTACAGACTTTGTCCGGATCGGTATGCAATCCATGCTCTCTTGCTTGCAGGAAGAGATCATGTTAACTATCAATTCATTCACTTCATCGTAAGCACGACTTAGTCAACAGCCACAATCACACATGGACTCTGGCGCCAGCGGAACTCCAGTTCAGTGTTGCTTTCTCAGGTGAATCGGCTGAAATTGTGAACAAGAAAGATGTCATCGGACAAGAATAATTCATATTTGTAACAAACAAAATCCCCAACTACTCACCATTAGTGCTTAAAATGAGGAACAGTGGACCAATCGGTCGAAATGTGCAAAGAAGGTTCGGACGAAGAAGAAATAAAACACCAATATCATTTATCATACCTGTTCCTATCAATCTCAACAAAAAGTACCACAGCGTATGTCAGCGGAAATTATTAACGGATATATGATCGTTCAATCGGTGGCATGTTGCACTTTTTGATGTGCTGTGTTGACGACTGTGTTTCCGATCGCACACAGACAAATTACTATGATGTTAATGCAATTTTCTATTGGCATCCAAAAATTTAGCTGTGGTATCATCGGTTCCCTTGTCAGGAGAACAATCACATACGAATATAGTTTAAAATCTATAGTTAAATTCCTAATGTGCGTCCAAATATACATCCAAGTAACATAAACTCTCCAACAGAAAACTGCCCCCATAAAACTACAGCGGTGAATCAAGAGTAGTTTGCTTCGACATTAGAAAGAAAAGGTGTACAGGGTTAAAACGGATATCAACAAAATTTTCACCTGATTTTTAATTGAACAGTGAAAAGTACATACACTGCTTCCGAAAGAAATACTGACTCTTTAACGGATATGCCCAAGTCAAGGAACACAAATTTATCTAACCACAACTTGTTACCTTCAGGACAGTTTCCGGCAATCACCGAGAACAATCCCTACTCTTCTCATCGATGAGCATGGTAAGGTTTTCACTTACATTGTGTTCACTAGAACTACGATTCAGTGACTGAAGTGGCCAGAACTTCTTTTGACATTAGTGATCTGGACATTCCTGAACCCCTGTCACCGAAACAAAAGGTAGCGTCGCATGGCCCACGACAAACAGTACTGTCTGTACTTAGTTATCAACAATGGAAGCTAACACGAGGAACGCATTTCGAATTCATCAATTCCTCTGATAGTGGTTCCAAATGTCCCCGGGGTCCTGGGTTAAAACAGGACAGCGTTGGGGTTGTTAGAGATAGTTTAATTCTGACTAACCACTATATACATCAGCCACCACTTCTTCGTTAATGTCCTTAATAAAGTCGTACGTCTCTACTGATAAAATGATATCACATCCGTTTCTCCACCGTCATTCAGGAAATCCTTCGAAAAGTAGCAGATCAGAATCTCGATTTGGCCACTTCGTCAACATTATCATCATCATCATCATCATAGCAGCCATGAACCTGACCAAAAGGTACTGTGGCTCGGGCTGCCGCTCACATCAACAGTGACGTGGAATAACCCGGAAGAAAGCGTTACTAAGAAGGTTGAAAATTAATAAGAGGACTAAACGGAAGAACTAGAAATGGTATGGATGCAGATATGCCATTGACTGCGATACAACGCCATCTCGGATAGCGTCTCTAACCAGCGATCTGAGTGATGACGAGGACCCCATCTAGGCAGGCGACATCTACTCATTGAACTCAATGGAACAATCCGTCTTCATATTTCGTGATGACGTTGTTGCTTGACCACTACGCAGTTTTACCCAACTGTTGGTGGTTCCAGTATATAATGCCCTGTACGGTAAACGCTCAGCTGGCATACGGAGTACGTGACCCAACCATCGCGCGTTGCGCAGCGTGATTAGTTTACCAATTGATCACGCACCCGGAGCCTTCCGGAACACGGGCCGGCGAACTGCCACATTGCTCACGCGATCAGTCCACTTGATGTGGGCTATTTGGCGAAGACAACGATGCAACCTGATTTATACTGCTATTTTGACAAGGTGTTGTTTTGATCCGGCGGGCTATGCTGACTCAGACTCTGATCCTTCCAAGTGCAACCTTGTCAGACAGACCAAAGGAAAGCAGTCAGACGAAAGGCAGTTACACTCATAGGATTACATGTCGCATTACTAACCGTGTAGGAGTGCTTAGGTAGTGAGGCACGATTCTATGAGCATAGAGCAGAACTATTTTTTTTATAGTTGCGGCACTGCTGTCTTCCGTATCAGGAAGGAGAGGGTTAGAAACGGTACCCTGATGCAAGGAGCATTCCGATCCCCCAAAGGTTGACCGTGACCGTCGGCGTATTATTCAGTACGGTCGAAAAACATATCATTCAAAAGCCCGATGTAGCTTTGAGTACATCCACTGTGTGTAGTAGTGCGCAGAATCAGACATTTGTGTCTTATTCACTGCGCCCTCGGGTTAAGCAAGCCCCTCACTGCTAACTGAGTTAGGCACTTGAGTCATTGGCTCTGGGTAGGGTCCCCCAAGAAAACCCTGTATCCTGCTGTCTTGCAGGTCATACTTTTGAGTTAGGGACTCGGAGTGAGGTCCCTCAAGTCAATCCCCTCCCGCGGCATAAACGACCGGGAAGTATCACGAGTTATCGTTTTCCCGATAGTGACATTACTATTCTGGCTGTAGGCGTACAAGCTAGTGCGGCAAGCTGATACACCAAAAAGCGTGCTTAATTGACCATTTGGTGGCACCATGACGAAAGGTGCCCACCGATCTTACTAAACGGAGCGGTTAGGATTTTAGTGTTGTATCACCACGTCATTAGTTGAGCACCACATAGTTCTGCAGCAGCCAGTAGCGTTTGATGTTCACACATTCACCTGATATACGGAGGACTTAGTGCAACCATTTCATAAATAGTAAGAAAGATAACGTCGTTGTTTTTGTGTTGACGATCTACTGCACTGCTCCTATGATGATGCAAGATAAGTCACGGAAACAACGGTAGCCGAACACAGGTTGGTTGAGAACAGATCAAGTTTCCGAGCTGTACGACAGGACTGAGAGCACACACTGAAATCCCTTCCTGTTAATGGCTTGCGTCTTTTCGTATTCACATGGTGGAAAGGTGGGCGTATTTTTACTGTCTTAAGAGTAGCTCGACAGCTTATGAGATGATGACATTCGATCGAGAGAAACGACTCACAACCTTCACAGAAATAGGAACGGTCCGATGAGTCGACTCACAGTAAAGCACATGACAATGGTTGATTCAGGTGAGGATCGGTCGGAGGCTTATAAAGTGAAGGGATTCAACTTTAGTTTATTAACGCTGTATATCTGGTGCACCTAAATCACTACCTAAAACGCCACCCTTAACATGCATACAACAGACTGAGTAAAAGAGGACGAGGTGAAAAACCGGCATCAAACCGCTATACTATTTTCCAAACAGCCGGAATCACACACATGCTTGCAAATTAGCGCACAATCGGATCACGTCTAAATCACACAGCACGTGCCGATTGATCGGGCGGTATCGCTCATACAGACGGCAACCTAGTTTTGGGACATGCCAGTGTGCATAGCTAATACGCGTGCGCAAGCCAAATGGCTTCGGCCCTTAGTTTAGTGCAGTCCTGTCAATCCGGACCAAACCGAATAAACCACATGTGATAAATTGGCCGCAGCAAACTGCACAGCCAAGACTCATTTTAGGGAAATATACATACAGAAGTATACGTAACCGATCCATGACTGTCCAACTCCGACAATCGATCAGTTAACCGAAATACGGTCGAGGAAGTGTTCAATACAACGATTTATAGGGAATCAGGGTAGAGCAAATGTCGGCCTGGGAACGGGTAATCGCATAGCTGGGTTGAGTAACGTTGAAAATCACACGCAGCTATCTGCTCATAGTAAGTTATTACCATAACGAATGAAAAGACGTAGACTATAGTGAGTGAGATTTCAATGTGGTTAGTTTTACAATGAGACTGTCAGTAGTTGATATTAATGAGGGTGCAATCGATCCCTCTAACGTGTGATCCTCGCAGTCGTTACCAATAAACGTTCGTCGGTATCCAACTGATAACCAATGGGACGAAACTAAACCAAAGAACTGTTATCTTGCTAGTTTAAAGAGAAAACTCACATTCTGTCGTCGTGTACAACGTCAGTTTAAATCACCAGACCTTAAGGACAGCAGCCATCACGATGAAGCGATAAAGGTCATATTTTTAATGTCTGTATTCCACCGACCGAATCAGACCCTAGTCATTTCGGCGGCACATCATCTTCGTTTTGTATCTAGTTCTGCGGCGGTAGTCACTGACGGTCAACAAGGCGCAGTATGCACCTTTCCCGATTAAGGATGATTACAAATTATAAACAAGAATGCTACCTCATTCAACGACTACCCAAAATTAAGGGCATGCGATTTAATAGCACTTTTGGATGCGACAAGCCCAAGAGAATAGCATGGATATATAAAGAATTTTCTTAGACTGAAGACAGCCTGAATGTCGGGGTAAAAGTTGGGTCTGAAGAAAACCTGTTACAGATGGTTTACCAAGCTAATCGATATACGTGAAAACTGACAACCAATTCGTATGGGATACTCGTTCTTGACATAAACGGTGATGAATGGAGAATGTTGCTCAAGGAAGATCAACTGCTATTTTTGAAAACCAATCGTCCATCACACATCCTAGACTATTCTGAATCATTTTGATCTCTCAAACATCAAATCCAAGTAACGATATTCTAAGTTTCTAAGCGGTCTGTTCGATAATGAGTTGGAACTAGACAGGCGTTGCCAGACGTTGACGTTGACTGCGTCAACGTCACTTCTGTGTAGTTAATTTTCTCAATTTCTGTAGTCTATAAAAACCTACCTGACACGCTCCTGCTTGTTATGCTGCCAGGCTCGTTTTACAATTGATTGTATCGTGCATGCTAATTATCAACATCTTGTAATATTCGTCTTCCCAACGCGTCGGTTAACATTAGGACAGTGAACCATTCAACGTGTACAATTCTTCAATTTGTAGCTAAAACCTTCGTTTTTGTGACATTTTTGTTTCACGTGAGCATAACATTGCGGCCAAGTGTAATAAAAATC
This sequence comes from Paragonimus skrjabini miyazakii, assembly GCA_014338405.1. Taxonomy (NCBI): domain Eukaryota; kingdom Metazoa; phylum Platyhelminthes; class Trematoda; order Plagiorchiida; family Troglotrematidae; genus Paragonimus; species Paragonimus skrjabini miyazakii. The sequence continues at coordinate 36,739 of JTDE01003084.1, read as the reverse complement.
GATAGCACCAGTTCTAGTTCTGGAAATTGTACGTCCTGGTCAGTGATGGCCTAGTTGCACGGTCTAATTACGTAACTTTGTTCACAAGACGTGTTGAGGCACGTGGACTCGGTTGTTGTCGCCGTTCTATTGGGCACAAGATACGAGATAGGCTCGTCTAGTATTGCAGGTTTGACAGTAGCGGTCTGGACTGGATGGCGACATGAATGGTCGACGGAGTACGACGCATACGAGCGGCCCAAACGTAAGTATGCAAGGAAGCGGTATACAAAGATCAAACAAACTGTACCGTAAACGGTAATCTGACGCGCTGTCGACTCCATGTCATGCACACAGGAGAGTCATGGCAAACGTTAGCGCCAGAAGATGAAAAAATACGCTGAAAGCGTACGTCTCACTTGATAGGTTTATAGTTGAAATCAGATAGTCGCTGGTGAAAAACCCGATCACAAAAACGAAAACCGTCTCATGGTGGCACCCTAGGTTCGGATTTGTTCGCTACTTTTGCAGGTTAAACAAAATGTGATATCCGCAAAAAACATTGAGGCCAGCACTCAACAGTATAGATTCAACGAATATATCATAAGTCGGATACTAACTCACCCATAAACAGTCATTCCGGAACAATCAGTAATTACGTCATGATACCCCACTGGTTGACAAGACCAGAGACCAGAGAACAGCCTATATACTCATTGATCTTCGTGTATCATCACCTTAAACGGCTGAATCAAAATAGACAGGGGCTGTTAGAGACGTTAACCCGGAGCGGACTATGCATGAAACGATGTGGTTTTAGCTCGCAACTGTGCCATCAGGCAAATGCTTAGTGCAATCGAGCGCATACAGTCGGCAAAAAAGTGATCCATCAACAGTATGCATAAAAGAGCCAGCGCAATAAAACTCATCAAAAGAAGGTAAATTCGTTAGTAAAATACTTAAAAAGAACTGTCATTTTCAGGATAAAATCAGTTGTTCTCCACTTTCAGTCGAGTACGGGACATTGTGTCCAATTGGTCGAATTCGTGAGGAGAGTTTACGCCAATGTGGGGACTGATAGGTTGAAGAGTAAATGGCGTTTAATAAAGTTCACCTAAATGATCAATACTGAGAAACGGACGCACGCGCGTACAGGTAAGAGTCATGGGCTGGCCACATTTGACCTGTCTCTAATAACCCCATTTTTGTTCAACAACATAATTGATCACACACATCCTTAACATTTCTACCCGATTTTAACGCAGGTTCAACGAGTGAGTGATTTTCTTCCCAGCTACCTAAGTACACATCGCAGTGGATGTACGAGTTTATACAGCAGCACTGATAAACTACAAGTGGTTTTTTGGAAGATAAATATATCGGCTTGTTGTGTAGCCTTGAGCGCGAAACGGCATTTTCAATCGCGTGGCGCAACACCGGGTTAAGAGAAAAAATCAGCTGTTATTAACAGTTCTCTCCTCAAAGGCCTACATCACACCCCAATGTCAGGGTATTATAGAAGATGGATGAAGGCCGCGTAACGTAACAAAAACGTCTGGAATCTCTAGTGGAAAGCTTATCGAAAAGCTACAGTACCAAATGAACAGAGTAATGGTCACTTAAAAGACCGCATCAGTGTGCTTTATACATACTTGCGTACACTTTCCAACAACTAGCATTAGAAAATTTCAACTTTCTAACAAGTTTGATAACTTCGAGCTGTTGGGCTTGCAAACTGCTCCGAGTTCATATCACTTCACCTCTCAATTTTTAACGGGGCGTTTTCTGACACCACAGATGCCCTAAATACGGACTGAAAATTCAATTTAAATATACATTCGGTTGTGGAGAAAATCTGCAGTTCGTGGTGAGCTCTTCGAGGACACAACCCGACCCAGGCACTGAGGGTATAAAAGATACCAGTACGAGGAGATTATCATCTTGAATGAAAGTTTGTTCTGACGATTTCTACAGCAGCTGATACTGCATTCTATGCACTGGTTCATGCTGCTGTTGATGACAAAAACACAGTTTCTGCCAGTGTTGCATTGCCTCGATAAGATAGGAGAATGAGATCATCTTCATTTGTCTCGCACTGCTCGTTTACTTCGGAATCGGTAAACGAATGTATTTCAACGAAAACGGAGCATAATATCCAGAAGTCGATGGAAATTTGGAAGTCTTCGATACTATATTTACTGAATGTGGCATACTGGCGCAAAGCCTGACTCAGTCCAAGCAGAGTAGAATCCACACGTTCCTCTGTTGTGATCGGTAAGCCTTTTTCTCATTACCGGTGTGAGGAGTCGATTCCATACTGACTGAGACACGAAGGAGTTATTCCTGTTTTAGTGCACTCCCAAGATTTAAGTAGGCGTCTAATTGTTTCCCAAATGGGTGTGTCCAAAGGAACACTGGATGCATTAGTACGTGCGAATTACTTTGCTGGGAATTTCAGTAGATGACATAATGGTGTGCGTCAGCCACAGTAAGTTGCAAGGACAGATGGCAAGCTAAAACAACACGGCTTCGTTGCAGATGAAACTGTCGCATTCGTATACCCTGTGAGAGTCGCGGAAATCCGACATTCTCATTCGCCCATAGCACTTTTAAGTGCTACGTAGATTATTCCGAATAACATCAGAAAATTGATGTTATGGCAGGTCTGGAACGTAAAAAGCCAACCGTAACTGAAACTGAACACTGATTATCGTAATGCGATTTTCCAGCTTATTCCCTAAGCGTCGCACCAGAACCGGGAACATTTTTCCCAAGCAACTCGAGGAACAACTCGGACATTTGTCTATCTGTTGTGTGAAATAAATGCTTTCACGAAGCAGTTAGCCTTCCTTCGGCTGCAGCATCGGCGCCCCGGAGTGCTTCCATTTGTCTTCTTTTTTCAAGATAGTCAGTAGCTCTCTTACTATCCTGCAGATGAGCGAGCCCTTATGATGTTTAATCTGTTGCGCTTCATTTGTAAACTAAGACGTGTTGTTTGCAAAGAAGAAGTATCTTCGGCGTTTTGTTCCTGGTTATTCACTTATCACCGTCACCGTTACAACAACCGTGAGCCTGATCAGAACGTATTGTGGCTCGGGCTGCTGCTCACTTCAACAACGGCGTGGAATAGTACAGAAGAAAACGTTACCAAAAAGGTTACAGAAGAATATAAAAAGAAGAGTGGGAATGCCCGTCCTACAACAGCACTTTATAATTTGAAGGTGCGAAGCGCATTCCATACAGATCAGTCCGATCACTCACCTTGTTCAGCACGGTCTGCAAGTTTTTGACAGAGGATAGAAGGTAATTTATTTGCGTGTATCGATTTCCATACGGTCTACGCCTGCAGTGCATGGTAAGCCAATGGTCGAGATGTTTCAGTCCGAGTTTCACAATAACTTACTTGTATGACACACGATGGAGGCAACCTGAGTTATGTACGGCTGACTGTGCACGGACACTGTAACACTGTGTCCGCCGAGTGAGGATACCTAATCGTCCCATCCATTGTGAGCGAATGGCCGCTTTGATTATACTGCCTCAAATGACTAAAATTCATCTTCTTCAATCTTCAGACTTGTCAAGACCTAATCTGTCTGGGTCTGTTTTAATAATAACTTAATTCCATGTGCACATGTTCAAAGTTTACGAAATGTTGATTCGGAAGACGTCGCACGAACTACATCTTTTGATCGTTCTGTCGAGTTCACATCAACTTGGCAAGATCACTACCAAATAAAGTGACCAGGCAGTGTTTACCTTTGATTTAAACAGCCTTCGGCGTACACATGCGTGATAATAGATCGTACGCCGGTGTATATTCTAACGGCTGTCTAGTCTATATTAAATGTCAGATTTTGCGGAGTGAATTCGATGTCACACATCGTGGATCCTCTAAAAGGGAATCGGGCCTAATTAGGATCATCATGCGTGATCGCATGTGAGGATAACCTCTTGAGGGTCATAAATTTACAAAGGCTTCACCCCAAAAATTGTCTCTCAAAGAGAGAGGTCATTTTTCGGAAAGCACTATAGAGGAAATCATTGTACATTCTGACTTCACGAACGAATCAATTAGGGGAAAGCAACATTCGCGCCACTGCGTTCGACCAACCGCCAGTTCTTCTGACGTCTCCTGCCGGAGGTTGGGCAGATCACGAGGCCTCAAACTCGACAGATGAACACGGGTTACAGCTCAGTTAACCAGCAGTTGCTTTCATTTTACCGCGTTTGTCTTATGTCCATCAGCTTGAAGCTCGACACAGAGTGCAGGGCTTAGAGCACGACAGATTGCCACTCTTGAGTCCGACAGAGAACCGTCATTCTGCATCAAAGCAGGTTCTCGGGCAGTGTCACTCACCAACTGCTGCCCCTACGCGCCAACTCTATAGATGAACTTTTTCCGCGGCAGTTGGAACAACGACTAGTTAAAAGACTGTCACGTTGGCAAGAAATGCTTCCCTCACATTGCAGTTACGTATGTCACCCACATGTATGCCTTATTTGGTCTCATTGACGGAATTTTAGATATGCCTCATCCATTTTCAGGTATTCTTACATTATTCGACCGTTAAAACAGACAACAGCTTGTAGTTCACTGCAGACTTTGAGAAGTACACATCTGTAGTTTAGTTCAGATCGTGTGACATCATGGTTGGAAGGGATCTGAAGCGAATAAGATGTATTTATACACAGCCCGTTCACTTAAATCTAAGCACTCCAATGTCACGGGGAGCAAACAAGCAGGTCGCCTGTTGACATGATCAAATGTGTGATTGACCAATGCTTCAATTTTCTAACAAGTTTGATAACTTCGAGTTGTTGGGCTTGTAAACTGCCCCGAGTTCATATCACTTCACCTCTTAATTTTTAACGGGGCGTTTTCTGACACCACAGATGCCCTAAATACAGTCCGAGAATTCAATTTCACACACTTCTAAAATTCGTGACACGATAATCACAAGCATACGAACCGATTAACAACCTCCTGTACAGGACTAACATAACAGATTAGACCTTCAGTTTTACATCCAAAGGCGCTCGTTATCATATGACATACAAAGTCACATGTGGAAAACTGAACATTACCAGGCTGCTCATACATATACCGGAGCAACCGCAGTAAATTCGGTTTAGACAAGCAGATATGTGTATAGTGACCAGCCATCGTCATCACTGAAGTGCTTTGAATTCGAGCAATACTCAGCTGAAAATCTTGTCCTAAAAATTGGGCAGAAAAAAACATTGTTTAACCTGCTTCTTGATTATTACTAATAGAAGTTATGATTTTGACTACTTTAAATTAGAAATCACAAACATCGGATCGTAGCCTTAGACTTCTGATAGGCCTTTGAGCTAGGCCACTTCGAAAAGAGGCACTACACCCGAGTTTCGTTCTTATTGGAGCTCATCAGTAGTACATATTTTCATCCGGGCAGAAATATTCTCTACGGCCCTCGCGTTTGTTAGACTAGCGTGGCAACCACAATACAACTAACCTCAAAACAGATATAACGGAATGGTTATATTCAAATGCTCAACCACAACCTTGTGTGAACAGCGTACAGCCTGTTCGAGCGATTCGAAAAGAGAATGAACCCAGTGAAAATGACTGATCACGAGGTTATCCAACGAAGTGGACAGAGAAAATACATTCCGCGACAAGTTTACATAACTACTTCATTATTCAGCAAGGTCTTCTTTATCAACAGTAACTGCATTCCGTAAAAAAAACAATTACTACCAGGAAGCTGTAAGCCCAAGTATGCTTCGAAGGCCCTTACAAGAAACAAGCTAAGTACGAATGTATGAGGAATAGACGCGAAAACATTATACGGCCATCTTCTATGCTGTAATTATGTGAAAGTGTAGCACGATGTCTTGCTAATATTTGGACTCGGAACTTCCATAAATCGATCGGGAATACTTGTGGGAAGAGATTGTGGAACGCTGGAACCCAGATTTCTCTACACAGTTAGAATTGGCAGTGTATTCAGCCGTCAAGCAATACGCTCTGGCACTATTGTACACCCGGTGAGCTGCTAAGCCCCACAGATTTTCCATGGGTTTTAAATCAAAACTGCAGACGGAACAGGCTAAAACCTTGACCATCTCGAAAACGTATTTGTGCTTTAGTTGTGCACAGTGTATGGGGTGGGAAGTTTACCTTCTGGAAAGTTAGTTCCTTGCCAAGCTGAAGTAAGGAAGGGTAGCAAAAAGTGTGCCAACGTTTGTATATAACAATCAGTGTTATGATTATTATCTAATACAGCCAGCTTAATCAAGCCAGAGAAGGAAAGTACATCCATATGTCTATCGTTGGTGTGTTGGTTGAAGAACACTTCCTCTTTTCAAAGACCAGGCAGGAAGTCCATTGAAGTGGGCGAACGATTGTTCAGGAGTCCAGTGAACATGGAGTTCAGTCTATGTGTCGGCGACTTAGCAAGACGGCTGTATTTATTTTCCCTATATGTCACCCATGAAGTGTTGCTTTGAGTCCTTTGCTCCGTCTACAGTGAGTTCAAGTGTTATTCTGGGCTCCCGAGCACTTTTTGTTGTGTTGGAGAATAATCGTACTGGCAGTCGTTTGTGTTCCTTTAGTAACAAGACATCAATAAACCAGATGTCAAGTGTTCACCAATACGACAAGAAGACGTACATTACGAGATGCAAACATTTCGTTTATTTTCATCAGTCGATGATATAAAACATTCGGTTATATAGGTTAAGGGTATGGCGACAAAACAATGAGGTGAACAAACATTACATGGGTGCAATCAGGGTTCACTGCCACAGTAAGGAAATTGATTGCGTCAGTACCTTTTGCCAAAAGAGGGCCGGCGCGTGACATCCAGGACTGTGCTTGCGCAATAGGACCATGAATGAAGTGACGGGGTAAACCACATGATCTGTTGCCATTAGGCACTTCGCGATCGAAGACGCCGTGTTTCTGTTCGAGTGTTGGTACGCTGACCCGCATTGAGTCATTGTATGCAATAGCCACCTGAAGATGTGCTTCGCCTTCTCCTGTCGACCTCGAAACACCAAATCGCAACAGGTCATGTGGTCGCGCTTATTGGAGCTAATCAACGGCGCATAACCTTATCCGAGCCGCAATTTGCACTCGGTAAATCGTGTTTGCGAGACTAGCATGGTAACCAAAACGACATTATACACACTGATCATCATCATCATAGACAGCAATACACCAACGGTTCACATTGATGCTTAACTGCCATACAACTGTGAATAAAACTGTAAACTCTGTATAGGAATAAAGATGGGGAAGAAGGAAGGGAACGGGAAGGGACTTAACTACTAAAAAAATATATAGCTACGTCTATATTCAAACATCCAACATCAAGGTGCCTACACCCTGCAAACAAACAACTGAGCTACAAATGAAAGTAAGGCGTCATCAGCAAGATGGCTTCTTTGCGGCTTTCACTGCCCCGCGTCATTAAATGCAATCACTTCACAGACAACTCGGCCAAACAACAACAACATTCACGCCACTGACCTCGATTAGCCGCCATATCATCTAACTATCCCAGTCACTGACCCTGGGAGTCACGAGGTCCCCAGCCCGAGAGACGAACCCGACCTACAATGATCAACACCTTCGTAAACGACTTCATTTCACTATGCCAGATATTATCACTGTCCATCTCGCACCTTACGCCAGTCGGTCGCAGCGTCGACAGTGTTCGACGTGGCAGACGACCAGCTGGTATCCTTAGTACATGACCTAACCATCAAGGTTGGTGCAAATATAAGGATTGAACGAAAGAACTTGTTTGACAATCATTACCAAATACCCGCTTCCTAACCTCTTCACTGCTTACTCGCTGGTGCCACCCGATACGAGCAACTGAACGCAGACATCGATGGTCAAACACCATAAGACGGTTCACGTCTTCTACTTCGAGCGGCCAAGTTTCGTTGCCGTAAAGTAACACAGCCCTCACTGTCGCCTTATATACGCGACCTTTAGGCTATAGGTGCACCAGATTAGCGAACACCACCACAGCCTTAGAGATATGCGCTTCTGTTTCACTACCTGCACTTCCATTTTTATTGATTTGGCTTCCCAGGTACACAAACCGATCAACAATTTCTATGACTTCATTACCTAACATTAAATCTACGTAATCACAACAAACTGCAAAGCGCATTCCGAAGTAATTAGCAGATTGCGCAATAGTGTCTAACATTATTTGTGCTGCGTCGAAAATATCAAATAGCAACACCCTGTTGTCAGCATAATTAAGTGGAGGCCGTACTTGTTGGGTCAACGGTTCCACGTTGAGACAGATCACAAACCCCTAGAGTTGATCAGGGCGTGAGAATCCCAACAAATACTAAGGATGAAGAGCTGAAAATAACCGCCTCCCAATAGAGAAGAGTTGGCTTAAATAGTGTGGGTGTATTAACGCGACCGCACGGTGCTGGCCGCCCTCATATGGGGGTCATCTCAAGACAATCGAGCAGGAAACTGGTAGCAAACTGCCATGAAATGGCACACATCGGATACTCCAGGACGTACGATGTGCTGCAACAAAAAGCATATTAGCCGAAGATGACAGAAGATGTGACGGCTTACGTGCTTGTCTGCCAAAAGTTTCACTTGTTGAAAGGCGACAATCGGGGAGCCCAGCAGCTTCTACGGCCAATACCGGTCTCCGAAATCGGTGGACTCTGGTCGGTGGATTTTACGGACCCACTTCCACTGAACGCTCGCGGTAACCAGTACGTTCTAGTCACGACGGGACATTTTACCCATTGGATCGAGGCGACTGGCGTTCCGGACCAGGAGACATCTACGGTGATAAACATGATGACGAAGTATATCGTAGTGAACCACGGCGTACGAAAGACAATCTTGACGGATCAGGGACCATGCTTTGAAAGCGAGGAGTTTTGAACACGCACGCAACAACTGGGAATCGATCACATCCGAACGACACCATACCACCCGCAGACGAGCGAGTTCATTGAATGTAAGAACCAGACGGTCAAGGAGTGGTTATCAGCTAAAGGAGGCGACTGGGAGTCTGTGTTACCACTGATGGTATTGGTCCACTATGTGTCTGTTTAGGCGAGCACGAAGAAATCTCCATTTTAATTTATGTACGGTAGAACCTCTCGACTTGCAGTGGATCAAGACATTGGAATATGGTCAGAGTGCAGCGATTCCATCAGAGAATCGGTTGCCGAAAGAGGAAAAGCCAAACGAAATCTGAAAGCCTCGCAGATACACAAAGGAGCAACCCACAACGCGACGGCTTGACAAAGCTAGAATTTTCAACCTAGGAGAAAGGGTGAAATATCAAGACCATCGGAACACGGATGATAACGGCCCAGGCTCAAGAACACCTTGGCCTAAATGAAAAGGTCCATGTTGGTAATTTCCGAACGGGACCTAGTGTAACACGATCAAGAGGGATGGCGAGACGAGACGAGTGCATGGTAGTGAGTTAGCAAAGTGGCACGAAATGCCGGCGCGACGAACCAGGAGAAGATCAATAAGCTGGGAAGCAACACTGCGTCGAGTGGATAGGATTCGTCAGCAGATGCGGAAGAGCCAAGGAACCTCAGAAGGGGGATGAGTGTTGTATGACAAGCGGCTTCGTTTGTGAGTAGTATAATGCGTATATTCGGAACAAAAAGACAGGTCTCGACGTCAGGAAGACGACAGACCAGAAGCGACTATCGGAATAGTGTGTACTTACTATGGGGGACTTGTCACCAAGGCGAATGAAAATGTATTACTGTTTAATGTGTGTGGACACACGTCAGCTGTGCAAATGAGTGTACTCGTACGTTGTTCTGTGTTAACTTAACCCGCACGGGATTTCATGCAATAAACGATTTTGCAGGCCAAGCGTCTTTTGCGGTCGCAAAAATTGTTATTCCCTTTGGTAACATGTTCTCCACAGTGCGCACACACTGTTCCCATAATCGCTTCTGGTCCCTGATCTACCCGGCAGTGAGACCGGCCTTTTTGTTCCGAATGGACGCACTATACCACGCACAAACGGGGGTACATGTTACACAACAGTTTCCCCCCCCCCAAACAAATCCACTATTACCACCGCTGGAATTTCCACAATGGGGACTCCCCCTGTTGTAAAAATGATATGCACTTTACAGCGACAGAATAACAGTTTGTCCTGGTGGTACTATAGTACGGGTTGTAACAGATATGTGTCCACCAGCTAAACCCAGATAACTACTATAAAACAGCTAAGAGAATAATGACTTATCGGTAGGCCATGCTACAAAAGCTGTGGCAAACTTTTTTTTGTTTCACGGATACCGATTTGCGGATTCTCAAGTGGATCGGTAAGGGAGATATTCAACGGCTGATTCTAAGCTGACATACTAGAATCTTCATTGCACCGGCAAGATTATTCTTCTGTACAGCTCACCCGCACGCGTCTGAACGATGCAAAATTATCGTTTCCACATCCACATGCACCTGCAACTTTTGAGTACAAAGTTGGTTTTGACAAGCAAGATACTGAGTGTACATATCGCTGTTTGCTATTCCTTTTTAAATTAGTCTTGTAGATGCGCCCTGGGTTATAAAATCTCCACCGTAATCACGTCAGTGATGCTTAACTACCACACAACCATGGGGAGAAGAAACAGTCCTTAATTAGGAAATAAAGGGAGGGGATAGGATGGAACCTAAGTATTAAAAACAACCATGTCTATACTTAAAGAATTGTCAAAGCGCCTATATCCTGTGAACAAATAACCGAGCTGATGGTAAATATGGGGTTCGCACTGCTCCGTAACATTACTTACTATTACTCTACAGATAATTCAGTTGGATAACAAGAATCTTCACGCCAACGACTCTGTGAGTCGTGAGACCGTCAATCCTGGAGATGAACTGTAGAACGTACAGGAGATGCTGAAGTGGTAGGTGACCGAAGGGATGTTGACAATTTTCAGTACAAATGTCATTCAACACGTCCAACTGCTGTAAAAGCCTATCATATAGTTGTTAAATCATTCCGGAACACAAAAGCTAGGTATACTGGCGAGGACAAAAAAAGGATAACAAAGCGAAAAGTAAATATTCCCTATAACAATGAGGTTTTGCTTCCATTAAATGAAAGGAGCAATTGACTCTAGGTGACACATTCCGGAGTTAACACAGACAACTTCGAACAGTGGCTTTTATCACTGAACGGGAACTTTCTTGAAGAGGACGGTTTTGATCTGTCCCGGCGGTATTCGCTCTAGGATGGACTACCGTACTATATCGGTCGTTTCTTTTAGTAGAGACTCCTCTTCGCAAACGTCTTCAGCATGACTACGAAGTGATAAAAATCAGTTCAATGTAACTCCCGAAAGATTCAGAACCTAGACAGTCACAAAAATCACCCTGCATGCAGCCCATCGTAGCCAAGAATGCGTGAGTGCCCTTGGGATACTCTAAGATGAGATTATTTTCAACCGAATACTAAGGTTATGCCAACAAGTGTGGCGATGTGGTGGAATATTGCACGGCAAATTGTGATGGACTATCAGGCAGGAGGTGCGAGTATTCCAACTCTCTGCGGAATATCTCAACGCGGTCGTGGAATACGGTCAGAGTCCACAGTGGATAGATGGAGGACAACACGAGCGACCTGAAGAGCCATTGCTCAACGAAATCGGACCAACGGACGAAGAATGGCAGGTGGAAAACCCCACGATAGAAAGCGCCGATCACACCATAAACCGGGCAGAAGTGCACACGACGCGTGAGCGGAAACCGGGGGGGATGTTGTGGACTGGAATTCTGACCCATAAACGCGAGCGCGCGCGAAGCATAGTAACTAGCGAGTTGGACAATAAAGATTGTGCTTTACTGGACGCCTTCTCGCTAAAAAAGTAAGGAAATACACCTTTGTGAATTAAAAACGTGGCATCCAAACGTCTGTCCCGAGCGAAGGAAGCTAACACAACCCACAGAAATTGCTTACCATGCTTCAATGAGAAGGAGAATTTTTCGGCTACCAGTACAAAAACATGATACGGAAGGTTACAACAAAAAAGTGCACCACAAATTGAGTGGACTAAAAGGAAGGATTAGTACTGGAAGTGGTGTATATCCACACTCGTTTTGTGATGACTCAGTCGCCTGAGATCCTAAATTTTCTTTACTGTCATATGGCTCGTGTAATCATACTCTCGCAGTTGTACAGAGTGAAACGCAGGTCGACCGACTGGGCGCTTAAGCAAAGTTTGATCAAATCTAGTAATAGCGTGGAGTTCGTAAATCTAACCGAGGAGAACCACCGTGGTGATCCAAAGTAAGTCGTCGGTAAGACATAACTACTCCGAGCTGGTCAGGCAACGAACGTGATCACTACAGAATTGGTGACGATTTGATTATGCAACTCGATTCTTTGACGCAATACGTTTTTACAAGCCGTGTGGCTGCTGTGGTCAAAAATCCTATCCTCGACCCTGTGTAGCAATTGTGCGCGGATCTTCAAATCACCAATATTGACGGCTCACCAGTTGAGTCGTATGACCACGGCTGTTTGGAGTTTTGACAGCCAAACATGAACCGAAGATACGCTATTTAGTGAGTTTTCGAAGGTTAAGTATTGATCGGAATGGATTAAATAGACACAATCGTATATATTAGATGGGTCGGTTTCGGAAACGAATACACATTATTGTTTCTTTTATGTAGCACTTTTGTATTTTGGTATACCATGAAATCCACTAAGTGTATCGCTCGAAAATAAGGTAATTAAGGTCAAGGCCGATTTATAAAGTACCTAAATTTTGGTAAACGAAGACATCATAGAGATCAATACATCAGTGATTCACACTGATGCTTAACTGCCACACAACCATGAAGAAAAAAAGCAAACCCGGTATAGGAAGAGAGAAGAAAAAAGAAGGGGACAGGAAGGGACGTAACTACTAAAAATAGCTTCGTCTATATTCAAACATTCAAAATCAAGGTGCCGACACCTTGCAAACAAACAACCGAGTTGTAAGTGAAAGCAGAGCGTGATCATCTAGTCGCTGAAAACAGGGGATCTGAAAACTGACTAGAGGGACTTTAAAGCGAGTAAGCTCGTTTAGGTCACACTGTAGAAAACTGATTTTCAATTCCACCCAGGGTTATCGTAGCAGTGTACATCGCACGAGTAAAATCAAAAGGCTGCCATACTGAATAAGTCACACGTGGTATACAACATCATGACGAAGTAAACGTTTTTTGGCCGAGCAGATCGATTTCGAAACTTACCGACTCATCCAGTTGAGTACAGTCATACTAATGAGCCGTTAAAAGAAAATTGATCAATCCACATCCTGCCTTGCGTGCATGAACTGTTGATTCAGACAGTTTGTCTACCTCAGAACTGATAACAGATCCTCCTTTAACGAAAAGCTCCATCGCTGACCGTTTTTATGGTTGTGGCTGTCTACTTCATATGTTCAGATATTTTACGCTCGCGGTGGAACAGAGCAAACTAAAAACCAAAGTCGGGCTGTCGTTTTTCGTTACTAGTGGGTAGGTGTCAACTGCCTGGCTGGGGTCTTCGTGATCACTCAAACCGCTGGTTAGAGACGCTATCCGAGATGGCGATGTGTCGCAGTCAATGGCGTACCTGTATCCATACCATTTATAGTTCTTCCGCTTAGTCTTGTTTTAATAATTTTCAACCTTCTTAGTAACGTTTTCTTCCAGGATATTCCACGTCACTGTTGAGGTGAACGGCGACCCGAGCCACAGTACCTTTTGATTAGGCTCATGGCTGTTATGATGATGATGATGATGAATGAAACTGATGGGCTAACGTTCGTTAGCAAAAGTCATACCAACAAAACTTATTCGATGTAACTCATCGCAGTCGGTCTTTTTGCGGCAAAAAGCTGTCGCCATTGCAGAATTTCAGCCTGATACGCTGCTCTTCAAACAGGAATAGTACCGCAAAGTCAGTCACGCACGACGAGTATGTTCAATTAGTTGAAGTACACCTGAAACCGACAAAGAATTCATAATTTCGGAATAAGTTTACTGCAAGGCCGCAGACGTGAACAGTCACAGCTGTAAACAGGTGTGGGCAAGCATAGTAAGTTCTGTTTTCCACAAAGCATTGAATCTAGGTACAGGTTGGACGACCGGAGAATAACATGGCAGGAGAAAATGGTCACACTGCTAAAAAAATGCTACCCGGGAAAGCTTCGGAAACGAAAGTCACAAAGAAATCCAAAGATCAACAAAGAGATCATGTGTGAGGAAAAGCTCATTTGTTATTCCATATATCATGAAGACAAAGTTTGCATGCAGTAGGTAGTAGAAATATTCCTCGGAAAGAAAAGATACTGCTTTTGGCCCTGGCCTACAGTAGGAACCATTTGCTCGTTAAAAGAAAAAGAAGAAACAGAGGGTTGCCCACAAACCCCACAGAAACTGAAAGCTAAAACAAACGAATATTCAAGAAAGATAATGAAATCACTCCCAAATCGGACTGGTTAGCCGGTAATAATCGAAGCTTCCACAAGTGTAGTGAGATCACCTTCGACGTCCCCAAAATCCTAAAC
>JTDE01003084.1:0-22092 GCA_014338405.1 Paragonimus skrjabini miyazakii | reverse complement strand
TCCGTGTTAATATAAGGCTGGGGAAACCCTGGGTGTACGAACCCTGGAGCTAGCATCACGAAACAAGTGTTGACAATGCTCAAAACACAGATCATTTAATTGACTGGGGTCGAGGGAATTAGATGAAGCTTTAAAACTACACAACAGCGTTTAACAGAAGAGAGGCGGTCAAATGTGACACCAATGAAATAGATGGCCTGGACTCCTTCGGTAACCTGTAGCTGAATGAGGTGATCTTTATGGCGAATCAGAGAATCTGCAATAAGATGTTAATGAACTCTTTCTCAACTCAAAAAATTGCCCATTGTCATCACTTTCAGCCTTGAGGAGCACCTGTGGGTGTTATGATTCGGATTGTCGTTAGTCTTGACAATAACCCGTGAATCATAAGAGTAATAAATAAATGCAAACGTGTAGACACGAACAGAGAACAGGAGGAAAGGGAAAAAAGAGCCTTATGAAAAAGATGACAATTTTGTCAATACAGACTCGTCATCGACTGCGACACTGCCATGCTCAAGGGCGGTGCAGATGATTGTTGACGCACCAACTGGGTAGACGATATCTACTAACCTTGTTCAATGGCACGGTCAAAGTTTTCAGATTTTGCGACCGCCTGGTTGTGTTTGCTAGCTACAGTGAGCAATGCACCGTATGGCAGACGCTTTGTCAGAGTACGGAGTATGTGACTCAATTAGCGAAGACCGTGCACTTTTATTATCTCAAGTATTGCCCACGAATTTGCATATTTCCTAGAAACGGGTAGATGGATTGCCACGTTGTTCATGTAGTAAGCCAATTTGACACCAGCTAACTGGTGAGGGCAACGGTGGTCGAATACAGAGAGGTTAGGTGCAGCTTCCGCCCGAATGGGCCACGTTCTCGATCTATGGAGGAACGCTGAGTCCACATATGCACCGTGAAACCTTCCTTTCACTGACAATCGGACATCTTTGTGACGTCAAAAGTAGTGGATTGAAGAATGCGTTATGTGCCTTCACACTTCTCGTGGACACCTCGTCGGCAATATTACACGCTAATGAGACGATACTAAGGTAGGTGAGGCGATCGACAATCTCGAGCGGCTTGGCTGCAATAAGAAAATATCGGGTCTGTGTTAGCCTAGTCTTGCAACATTTTACAGTGAGGATGCTGTATATAGCATACATTCGATCACTTTGACATGGTCTCGAAAAAAATGTCGAATCGGAACTAAGAAGTAACTACGGTTAAGAAGAAATTAGAACGGAAACAAAAATCGTACAAGGTTAACAAAAAAGGCATTCTCTGCTAGCTGTCTTGGTTTTTAAGTGGAGGTTCATTCCTACATAAACAGCCATGAGTCTGAACAGACGGTACTGCTATTAAACTTGTGATTCACCACGACGGTGATGCAGACCAAATAAACTAAAAAGAAGTGGTCAACAATGTTGTAAATACAGAAATGTCGTTGACTTTCATATGCTAACACCTCGTTTCTAATCCGCGGCCTGCGTAATAGCGAATTTCCCGGCTGGGCGGGCGATATGTACAACCGTTTTCGAAAAAAGGATTACGGCCTTCGAATATTGCAGCCGAATCGTCGTCTGGTCACATCGTGGATTTACCTAACCGTTCGCGATCTAAGTGAATCGAGTCTGGTATAATAAGCGTTCAGTTGACATAAGCAGCACGCTACCTAACCATGGCAAGATTTGGGCGATTGCTAGCGCACCTGAGGTTTTAAGACATACATGCTGACGAACCATTGTGTTACCGACGTGATCATCCTAACTGATAGATACGCGGCAGATACCTGCGCATACCTCACAGAAAGACGGGTGGTCAAACTTTGCAGGCCCGTTCACTTCGTCGTTCAGAATAAGCTGTGTCCCTAGCCACATCGGAAACTGAATAGCAAAGACATTATGCACCCTCTCTTTCATCGATAATTGGATGTCTATCAGACTGCGCTCATTACATGGAACAACAAAATCAACAGTTCTTCATTATTCTTGCTGACCGTATACTGAACTGACGAGACGGTGCCACCCAAGTAGATGAAACGGTCTACCGCTTGAAACGGACGGTCTACAAAAAGAAGGTAAGGGTTGAAACTCCCCAACTGCTAATGATGTGAAGCGTAGTCTACGTATACCAGCATGTGCATGAGCTATCGGTTGAAGTAAGGCGTCATCAGCGAGAAAACATTCATATGGTTTTTACCAGCCCGCATGATTAAGTGCCCATACTTTAGAAACAACTCAGCAACAGAAACACTAACACCAACGAAACCAAGTGGTGGCCATCTCACATAAACCATCCAGCCACTGACTCTGAGTCGCGTGGGCCCCAGCCCTGAAGATGAACCCTAGCTACAATGACCAACCCCTTTGTGAACGACACCATTCCGCCACACCAGGTCATCATTTGCCCACCTCGTACCTCACGCCAGTCGGTTACAGCATCTACAAATAGTACTGGGTGTGAGAGACGACTGGTTGACACTCCTGGTACATGACCTGGCCATCTATGTTTGTAGAAATGTAAAGTTTGAACAAAAAACTGGCTTAGCAGTCGTTACCAGACACTCGCTTCCTAACCTCTTCGTTGATTACTTGGTGCCATCCGATGCGAGCAGTCGGATGCAGATATCGACGATCAAATACCTGAAGACGGTTCATGTCTTCTATTCTGAGCGGCAGTCTTGCAGCGGTAAAGTAACACAACCCTCAGTCGCCGTATATACATGACCCTTAAGTTTCAGAAAGATGCCTCTCTGACGCCAGAGGCGAATACAATCATAGCTCTGAAAATATACGCAGCTATTTCATTCACTACACCTCCGTCACTGTTGAAACAATTCCCAAAGTATACAAATCGGTCAACAACCTCCATGTATTCAGTATCCAACAGTGAATCTACGTAACCACAGCAATCTGGCAGAAGGGAAATATAAAACCACCTCGAGACAATGCCGATGTCCTTTAGGCAGTCACACAGACCTCGGGTTCACCGTTTGAGAGTGGGAACAACCGTTGGCATGCATCAACCACGATGCAGCTTTTTATTCTGTGAAACAGCTCGAAAGAGTTGCTAGTGCTGACAACAATCCATTGTCAACACTCTTTTGAAATGAAGTGGGAAGATCTCTAGATCAGCGGCCTTGTAACGCACCGGCAACCTCAGCCTCGGAACCATTTCCAGCTTTAAAAAAGAGAAGTATGGAAGGCGGAAGCTAAATCTTCAGGTTTGTGATACAGATCGAACTGCCCGAACTATCACGTCGTCATGATTGCTTGATGAAAAAGAGTTACCGTTTTCAAATGTGACCTCATTAACACCAAATCGGTCACCAGTACAGATACAAGTCAGGAGAACTAGCAATCGGCCATTACCAGAAAAAGATAGCTCCAACCCATTAGACTACTCGGTAAAATAATGTTCGCGGTTTTTCAACAAGCTTTTGGTCAGGTGGCGTAAAGCGTTCAGTGGTGGCCTTCACGATTAGAGAAAGAGTCTAATGAACAATATTTATAGGATTTACCCGAGCAACAGGAATCCAACTTAATCCTAGTGGCACAAGTGTTACGGCAGATATCTTCAAAACAAGAGTTTATAGGCCTGGTGAAGTGAACTGGCAGATATTTATGCCAGCATTCAGTGCGCCAGGTCACCATCCAAAATTCCTCCGACGTGTGTCCGATCACCGTCCATACCAGAGACTAGCGGTCTCTGTTGGTACAATAAGACGTACGGTGTAAAAGCTAAACGATGCCGATCACCATGTAACCAACACAGTAACACGTTTAAACTAGCAGGCATGGGCGTTACAGCGACGACAGCCACAGGCTAGTCAAAAACCAGTCGCCTTTTCTTTCTGAAAGATTCGACCTCCAGAATGAATATCTTAATCGATACAGGGACGAATGTTAGAATTTGGTACTGCGCTCCGGGCAGCAGACAGTACGCCCATTAGAACCTTCGACTGTCGACTGTTGGTCTACAAAGTGATTTTCGTTGGATTTTCATTGTGGCTGACGCTCCTTTCTCTATTACTGGTATCGGTTTCCTCTGAGATTTCGATTTGCTGGTCGACGCACGTCGATCGCGTCTGACTGATATAAAGACAAAACTCGATGTTCAGGATAAACCGTCACACACGGCTGTGATCAGCCTAATGCTATCCGAACCCGTAGTATAAGAGCCTTATTGGAAGTACTTATCCGGATTCCCACAACTGATCCGACCCGTTAACGAACTACCGGTCGTGACAACTGATGTTGAGCATCACATCGTCACACGAGAGCCACCAGTTCGAAGTCGTCCACACTGCTTAGCTTCTGATAAGCTCAAAATCACCCTAGCAAAGTCTGAGCATATGCTTCAACTGTCCATCCAATAGTCCACGGGCCTCGACATTGCATATAGTGCCTAGAAAGACCGGTAACGACTGGCGCCTATCTAGCGACTATCGGGCACTGAAAAACGCAACCACTCCTGATAGGTATCCAATTCTCCACATTCAAGACTTGACAGTAAATCTATCAGGAAGGCAAATATTCACCAAAATCGACTTAACGTGCACTTATAACCAGATTCCTGTAGCCTCTCTCTGGTGGGCGCTAGGACATGTTAGTTCCATCCACTCAGTTGAATGCATGGAGGAAATTCAACTTGCTTCCCCGGAGCTCAGAACGAGGTCCAGGATATACATGGTTGACATCCGAAACAGATTAACCTGTCACAGTGACCGAAGCCAAAGGACGCCTGCGCTATGAACCATCACCAAAAGTGGCTTGCGCTGCACCACTTGCGGTTACACTCACATACCACCTATCCGGTGTAAACCCGAAGGAATAAGACCAGTAGGTGTGTGAGTGAGGCCTTTGTGTCCAGCCAGTCAATGCTGGTTAGCCAATTGAATGGCTAGCACGAAAAGGAAACCCTTATTACTCGGAAAATAAACAGTGGGAGAGACTGCAATGACAAGATTTATATTAGGAGAAAAAAACGTGTTAAGTGTAATACAAGAAGCATTTCAGTATGCGAGTGCACGTTAATGCATTCTAGAGAGGTTTAAGTTCAAATTTGAGTTTCGTTTTTCAACTTTATCCGGGATATAACAGGCATGTTAACGTCACCACCTATTAGTTTTTGTTCGCAAGGCATGTTTGATACATGATTGATTACCTCTACAAGGTCAGTCAAATCAATGCTGGTAGCACTGAGTAGTCGGTAGACGCATTCTACAAGTAGCTCGCGAGAAACACTACAGACAATTAACCACAGTAGGTCTTGCACTTTGTAAAGACTAGGCTCATCAAGTGTTACTGCGGAAAATTGCCCTTCCAGGTGAATAACACATTCACCGCCTCGTCCAGTGAGGCGATCCTCACGAAAAATATGATATCCTATGAGACTTGTTTGCTTGTCTGGAATACCAGGGGAGCACCACGTCTCAGTGGCGAGAATGTGGTATGGGGATTAGGTGAATAGACAAAAGGTTCAAAAATGTGCATCATACTTACCAATGATCTTACGTTTATGAGTATTTAACTAATGGAATTCTTATGTCAAGCGCAACACCTAAACTGCTAAGTAGCTGCATAATAGATGGCGCAGTGGGTTGTGGAACATCATATGGAGAAGCCTGGTCTAGAGACCGTACCGATTTTCCGCCTATGTTCGAGTGGATATCGCAAAGATTTGACTCCATGACAGACAATGCTGAAACAGTCTGAGTACGGTAGGATGACTGGGTGGGGCATGAGTAGAGAAGCCAGGCGGTGGTAGATGAAATATCGAAGGGTGCACTAAAAAGGACTGGTTTGGAGGACATTTGTGTTAGTTATGGGATCAGATGGTAACGAACTCGCCGAGATACACATATTAGGAGTTCGGCTTCTAGTAAAATTGATATTTTGAGTAAGAGGATATGTTACTGCGGAGCCATTGGGTAATACATGGACGGCGTGAAACTCATTGTAGTTGTGGACTGGCTCGAAAGTAGTAGGAAACAAATTGCTCACCTTCATTTGCGAAACTTCATCGTGGCGTTAATGAAATACCGTTGATTCACCCTTATATTGCAAACCCAAAAACATCATTCTTCATTATGCACCGTACAGGTCTTGCTGTTGGTTTGGAGCATTGTATAGGCGTTTTGGATCTGCGGTTGGTATTTACAGTCACTCCAGATAATGGAGGGAAATTCCCACAGCAAGAAGATGAATTTGCTTGTTCAACCTCGTCTTTGCCATGAAAATTTGGAATGCTGCCCCCAAACACTCCGGAGGAACTTTCGGTGCCTTAGGTCCAGGACTCCTTTCAATCAGCACATCGGTTGACGGAGGGGATTTTTGATGACTAAGATAGGTGCTTTTAACACAAACCATGTGTTTCAATGGAGTAACTTGGTCACTAGCTCATCACTAGAAGAACAATGGACACATCTACGTTCATTGTCCGTCCGTTTGTCGCGCCATAGAATGAAAACACACTTAGCTAAGTGCACAGTTGGAATACTTCGCGTAACTTTCCTAGGTCACAGTATATCCACGAGCGGGGTTGAACCTCTCCTCGACAAAGTGTAGGCAACAATGAACTACCCGGAGTCCACATTGTTCAAACAACCTCTTCGTTTCGATGGTTTAGTGGGTTTTTATTGCCGTTTCATCCCTAATTGCGCCTATTTAATGTAACCGCCCACCGAACTTTTCAGAGATGAGGTACGTTGATTTCCGTTTACAGCTGACGTGCAACAGGTCTTCAGTAAGTTAAAAACAGCTGTCGCCAATATAGCACCGCTGACGCATCATCATCATCCGTCCGCCCTTTTAGCGCTAACTGTGAATGCATCAGATGTGGTTGTATGAGCGATCGTGCAACAGCAACTCGGTGACGAATGGTGCCCACTAACCTTTTTCTCTAAACGTTCATAACCAACTGAATCGCGGTGCTTTCAGAAAAGAACCGTTAGCGGTATATCTCGGTATCCGCAATTTCCAACAGGTTTTTGAATGCAGATATTTTATCGTTTTCACAGACCAAAAGCCGTTAATACGTCCTACGCTTACTATCCAACAAGTACTCCCTTAGAGAGACCCGATACATGGATTATATTACTCAGTTCACGACCGATACCCGTCACATTTCAAGTATTGCGAACCCAGTCGCCGGTGCTCTCTCGCGCATCAATGCTATAACAAGCACTGATCAGTCGACTGGGAAGCAATCGTGGCGGCACAGGACAACGATCCGGAGATAGGATAACTCCGTCAGTCCGGTTACCTTAATCAGGAATGCGTCTCCATGAATTCATCCGAAGAGATGATTATTTGTGACATTTCGCAAGATATCTATCGCCGAGTCATTCCGTTGGCTTTCCACAGTTCAATTTTCGACACGCTACACATGCCCTACCCAGGCATATGCTCAACAGTCAAGATGATTACGGGGTGTTTTGTCTGGCACAATGTCAATCGCTAAATCCGCACATGGGTGAAATCGTGCATGCACTGTCGAAGGTCTAAAATTCATCGTCACGCGTGCCCCAGTGGAGAGTTTTGCAGCCTCTAATGAGTGTTTTTATTATGTGTAATGTTGACCTGGTCATACCCCTGTCACCCTCCAATGGGTATAAGTATATCTTAACATGCGTAGACAGGTTAACACGCTGATCAGAAGCTATATCAATTCCAAACTGCTCGTAGGAAACCATTGCACAAGCATTCTTGGAACGTCGGGTTGCCCAGTTTGGTTGCCCGCTGTAGTGACCACCGACCACAGGTCACATTTTGACCTTGCGTCACTTCTCAGCACACTAGAATGTGGCCAAATTTGTATGGCAGCATACCACCTGGCAGTCAACGGGTTAGTCGAAATTTTTATGGGCAACTTGAAAGTTCTCTATCCGTTATCAAAACCCTTCATGGCACCAGGTTCTGCCATTAGTCTTGTTAGGTATCTGAAACACACTGAAGGCCAACCTAAATACCACCACCCCTCAATTAGTCTATGGGTTCTCCCTACGTTTACCCGGAGAGATGTTTGCCCCACGCGCAACGGAACCCACCAACTTCGCGGATTACGGCGAGCGGTTAGCCCAACACATGAGACGACTTTGACCAACCCCACCAAGAGAACTGACGACGCCAGCATGCATAGATTATTGTTTTTCAACTTGTCTTCACGTTTTGATTCGTGCGGTCGCTCATCGACGGCCTTTACCTCCTCCGTATACAGGTCCCTTCCGCGTACTAACACGCTATGATAACACTTCCGTGTCGGAGCGCAATAGTAAACTCGAGGTTATGTCCATCGACAGACTGAAGACAGCATTTATAGAAATACCCGATGTGGAAACTGATTCGTGGCCAACAACATCCTCTTTGACTAATACCTTACCGAACGTCCGCATAGATTGGGCTGCAGTTGC
This sequence comes from Paragonimus skrjabini miyazakii, assembly GCA_014338405.1. Taxonomy (NCBI): domain Eukaryota; kingdom Metazoa; phylum Platyhelminthes; class Trematoda; order Plagiorchiida; family Troglotrematidae; genus Paragonimus; species Paragonimus skrjabini miyazakii. The sequence goes on along the minus strand of JTDE01003084.1, from coordinate 13,673 downwards.
GACTCCACCAGCATTAACGGTGCCAAGCTTCCAGAACAGACGTGGTCGAGAGTTGTGGAGCCCAGTGCGATTCGCAGATTACGTGAACGTCCGTTGTATTTTTGTTGTTGTCGCACTTTCTTATCTAATTAATTTTTGATGGCTTTAGCTATAGCAGACTCTGTCAACAAGCCGTTTATTGCACAAGAGAAAAAAGCTTCATTCTTTTAGAGACAATGGAGGCAGAAGCCCGGTCAAATGATGGTTTTTCATTAATAGATACTGCGGGCCAACCACTCATCATTTGAGTGGGACGCCAAGGCTGCGCATTGCGAAGGCATGGTGCAAAACTTGGAATTTTGCAACGACCGTCTAAGATGGACGCGACGAAGGTTACGGTCCTGATAGGTCGACCACAACTTGCTTGTCTCCAACTTTCCTGCTTACTCATGATTAATAACCTTCCAAACCTTACTCTTTAAACCAATTCCAATCGTTTTTCCTCCCCCTTCCACCGACTGTAAACGCGAGCCGTGTAGCAAAAGTAAATTGGGTTAATCATGCTCGTGTCAACGGTTTCGGCCAACTGGAACACTGCTACATTGTCGAAGTCAACTCTCTAGTTGTCTTCTAGGGAGGAGTTTTGTAGCGACCCTACTTGTTTATTGTTGACTATGCTAGAGTTCTAATCGCCATTTGCATTCTTGTCGTTTCGACATTTTGTGTACGCTTAAACGTTGTTTTGAACGAGTAGGAGTACTAACAAATACTCCGCGCACTCGAACGTACGACTCCCACCGCACGCTTGCCTGCCGTTCCGCTGTTATCGTTTCGTTATATTGATGGCTCGTCCTCATGTCGTCTTCACTTGTCGACAATATACTCCTTGTTTACTCATCACGTTATTTCCAACCATCCGTCTTCGATTCAGCTGGTCTTACAAAACCGACTTTTCCTCTAGCAGATCAAACGCAAACGAAATGACGTTCGGTAAGTCCCTTCAGTGACTTTTATAAAGAAGAAATCGTATGTATAACCTTGCATATATGGACAATATAATGCAAGAAGTTCCGAACCAGTTTGTGATGTAGTTACTTCAATTGTGCTATTTTGCAAATCATTGGTCAACTTGTTACCCACCGTTTTTGATCCAATCTTGCAACCTCGGCTGAACAACGATGATGAAGCCGCTTCTCACTAATGTGCTCACGTCTGTTGTAGAAGGTTCGATATGAATTTGGTGTCACTTTCAACAGTGGTGAGATAAACTGTACAGCGAGTGCCTTTGTTTCTAACGACTCTCGTTAGATGTTTCTATCAAATGGGTCGTCATACTTTCAATCTCTCAGTTTTATGAAGTGTGCGGGTATTCAATAAACCCTGTAGTTACTACAGCAAACATTTACATCATTCGTATGTCATTGACTCCCAACCTACTTTTGGTTTAGATGAACTGTTAATTTGTAATTTACGTTCAGGAGCAATGAACACAACTAGCACCGTGCCACCCTAACATGGTGTACCTTCCTTTGGTCCACAGCGAGCCATGGTAACGAGCTGAGTCTTTCTCCTTGGTATTCTTCACATTTGAACAGTGGAAGTCAGACCCGGGATTATTCTGCTGGAACGATCCAGCAGCTTGCGAGTGCAGTCGAGTGGGCGTTAGCTTATTCCGCACCTCCACTTTAATTCCTCGGTTACCGAAGTTTACATTAGAGTAGACAACAGCTAAATATTGAAGTTTATACATCGTGGGAAGTGGGTAGATTGCTGTTAGAATCTGTTGGTTTAATACCCACAAAAGCAACATCCGACAGACGAAAACCACAGGCATCTCTGTGCGCGTTAAAATATATCCAACTGAGTACACCACCTATAGCTGGCTAGCAAACATAAACAGACAAATTCACAAATACACCTTATTTCATGTGAAATGGCAACAGCACGTGTTTGCAAAAGACAGACACGCCGGCAGTTTAACCGAACCCATTTGATAGTAAGTAAGAACTGAGTAACGCTGGCTGCATCTACATTTGAAAGGGCTATCAAAATTCGACCTCAACCACCCTAGAGCTTCCATCCTGAACCACACTGTTTCTTGGTTGTTGGCTGTGTGAGTTGAACACGTTCAGTTCTATCATCATTCCTACAATTTTAATTGCATTAAGCATTTCAAAAATTAATGAACCCAAGGTGCGGTAAAATATTGCAAGTGACTGCTTACTGTAGAGAAAGTTCGTCTCCCGCATCGATGAATAATGGAGATCGGAGTGAAGTGGGAGCGTCAACACAACCTGAGTAGCAAGGTGCGAGCTCCCCAGAACTGCTAGATACTATCAGAGTAGCAGCACATGGATGGAGATCCACATCCCATTCATCATCGCCAGGTGGTGACAAGGGAGAATGTTCGTAAGTAAAGGGTAAGATATCCTCAATACCACGGGTAACAAGACGAGTAAGACCTCCGTCATCTGGACGAACCGTGAACATATTGAGTTCTGGCATGCAATGAACCAGTTGTCCATAACTGACGTTTCCAGCATAGCGGATCCAAACGAAATCACCGGACTGTGGAACAGCGGACCATCGCCGTAAAATTTTCTGATGCACCATATTGACGCCCTCGAATTCTTTTGCAGCAATTCCCATAACAACTGAGTGATCATGGTCAGAAAAGTCCTTTATACCACCAGGATTATCCCCGGAAGGGATTTCCTTGGAGAAAACAGAATGAGAGTTTATGCTATTTAATCACTAGGTAATATACTGCATACCGGGAAATGTTTGAGCAGTTCCGGGGAGAATCGGAATGAACGATCTCGAATGATGCTTTCGTCAACTTATGTTCTATAACGGCTCACAATCTAACTAAATAGGACGAAACGATTGCGTTATATTACTTCAAATCTTACGGAAGCGGACGACGAGGGCGATGAAAAAATTGAAATGCCTCAAACACCGGTATCCATGGTGTGGTGAAGCCGGCTCGCCAAGGTCAACACACGTGACGGCTAAATTCGACCTTCACACAGTGATACAAACAATGTTTCCATCAGTTTCATGAGGTACTTGTTGATTTCGAAAAATAACCTGCGGGTCATTAGCCTGGCTTTATGGAAATGCAAAATGATGGCGTTGGCAAATGATCTGGAAGTGGGTTGAAGTGTACTGATCGGATATTCCAATCCACTCTGATCGGCCATGAACGCTCAGAGGCAACCAAGGGACTAACTCCCATGACAGCATCCAAGGGAGATGCAACTGTGTCGCTGAATGAGTTGAGGGGTACCGCTCGACCCTCATGAAAACAACCCACGGCCCGTATAATGAATGCATGAAACGACGGTGATCATTTCACCGTAGGACATACAACTAGCTCTATCGATAGCCGTACCCCGCAATGCAGTCAGGGCCGTTCACTGAAAGTACATGAAAGTACACGCATGTGGACACAAATCCTGCGCGATCAGTTATCATGGCTGCGTAGCCTGTTCCGCCCACTCGCCTCAGATTATCGTTATTACGTAGACCTGGCTCACTTTATACGTTAGAGATACTGGACTCTCGCCACAAAATCTCAGCCTCCTACGCTGCGACCACGGAAGTAATCGTGCAGCTGGAGTGGATATCAACCAACCCGAGATACTTTCTTCATCTTTCTTGCCGAAAGCCGCACTGACGAGCCTATCAAATTCGTTCTGATGCTCCTTTAGAAGTGATGGCAGCACCTGCATATTTGGAATCATTTAGCCTCCTCCAACCGCACCTAGCGCAAAAGACGGTCGACCAAGTCATGGGCTAGAGTTTACAAGTGCCAGAAACTTTATAGGTACACTCATTCTTCGGAACGTCAAACTTCTGCGGATTAACGTCGAATTTGAAAGCTCTTCGGACAGTGCAAGTTTCTTAGTCAGCAGACTGTTCAACGCTACTATGGATCTAGGTCTCAGGGAACATATCAAGAAAGTGGCAAGATGGCGCCATTACAGCCAGTCCTCCAGACTAAACGTTGAACTGAGAAATAATGGCCAACGATCGTTGGCTGCCTCAATCGAATCTCTTTCGCTATGTTGATTTTGTTAAGGTCTGTTGCATTATTTTGAGACTGCTGTGTTTTGCCTGATCAGTGTTGAAGGGTGGCCCCATCTTTCCTTACTTTTCCTTCAAGAATAAACAGTATTGACCATTTTCCTTCTTAAACCGGCTACTGTAACCGTTTTCCTTACTTACATTCAGTCACAGCATTGTGCATTTTTAAATGTTAAAATAGGACATTCTTCTTCCATATTCTTTTTTGAGTAGCTTATAATTCTCATTATTTCTCGATGCGTGAACAGTCATTTTGCTCCAACCCAACCAATTACCATTTGTTCCGTTCTATCTTCCTCGATTGCTGAGCGGTGCCTAGTTGTCAGATTTGTTGTACAGGCACATTCTTTATTCAATTTCTGAGGATATTTCACATTCGAGGTGAGATATTTAGTTTTCATGTATATTGATCCAATTAGTACCGTAGTAAATCCAGTTTTTACGAGTGCCTTCTCATTAACCGTTTCGAAGATAGATCATCTTCCTTGCCATTGGATAGTGAGATAAGCGTAGTTAGATCAACAGGTTACGCGTAACTCGTTGTGAACTTGACTCGTTAGCGAACGATTCAATACTCTGGAGTAAGTGACCACGCCACTGTCTCCTTATATTTCGTTTGTAACACTACTCCACTTAAAAATTCCCCAAGCTCACGGCATACATTCCATCGAGAAAACCTCCCCGCAATTGGGGAGTTGCTAAGTGAACCAGTATAAGAAAATTACTATACGGTGTCAGTAGATGCCCACTGAAGGCCGGCGGAAGCGTTTTGCAGCAATCAGTCAAGAGGTGCTTGCTTCTCAGATTGCCTCGACCGAAGAAGTTCAAAACCACACGCAAACTCATGTTTCCGATACGTAAATCTTGGGGCCACTTTCAACTAGAAGATGCCGAGCGAGCTATTCACTACAACGCGACGCGCAACAGATGCAACGCGGTCAGGCGTGATCACACTGGTTGTCGGAGTGACCCAACGAGTCGATCGAAAGAAAACCTTAAGGTATCTTGCACCTACTTGCCCACTATGTCAGAATTGAAACCAGACATACCAAACATCGCCACTAGAAATATCTTGACCGATTCCGTTACTTAGACAGTCGGATCCATTGTCATCCAATAACAGGCGGTATTCATAAATGGGCATACCTTCCATCAGCTGCCACAAACACCAGCACCTTACACCCAGCTATCTGTTTGGGAACTTCGAGATATCCTCAACCAATGTGCTTAGGAAGCTCATACAGCTAAAGGCTCATGTCACCGGGCCGTGGTATTAACCAGCCAAGCGTTCTCAGTATACTAACGTTTTGGCAGTCCCACTGCATTTTCTCCCTACCCACTAATTAATAGAGGGTAGGGTCTCCGCGGAATGGGAGTACTGTCGCGTGAAGCCCATTTATTACGGTGCTAACCGAGGCTCTGCGGCTAACTATCGTCTCATTGCGTTGCTCATGACGATCTCGAAAGCCCTAAAAGCCCAGGAGATGACCATATCATACAAAACGTACAGGAATATAATTTCCCCACCCTCAAGCTACATGGGTTTCCTCTAGGACACTCGTGCACCATCAACTTACCGCTCATCTGCGATTCGTGGACAAAAGCGGCTGATTTCTTTCAGGGCGAAGATATCGCATACCTCGATTTGGAGGACGCATTTTACTAGGTTGACCACCAGGTGCTTCTAGCTAGGGCTGAGTCCTGTGGAATTACTCGAATATTGCTAGTCTGTTTCGTCCAACATCTTTCCGGCAGATTATTCAGTGTGAGCATTCACGGCGAACACTTGAGCACTCACACCGTACTGGGAATTATGCCATGGGGTTTATCATTGGACCTCTTACTCGCCCTTATATCCATCAACGACGTCACACCTAACATGCGTCGTGAGTGTTTGGTATTCACAGATGATATAAAAATCTGGTCTCATATACTTGCATCACCAAATGGAGATTCAATTCGGTCAGACCGCGACAGAGTCTATGAATGGTCGGTGAAAACCCAGCTACCATTCAACTTGAACAAGTATATGGTTCTCGACGCTGGTGAAGGGACTGACGGAATGTTTCGCATGGTCGGCGCTCCGCTTCTATCCGTATGGCAACGAGGCGCTCTCAGAACTGTGATACAAGAAGAATTAGGCGTTTCCCGCAAAACGTATACACTGGCACGCAATACCGATGATATAGTGTGCCCAGTCGAAAGGAACCTCGGTTGTCTACGTTGGACCTATTTCATTTTTGTAGCCTGGTGAGGTCCCAGTTGGAACCAAACGTACGAGCTCGTTGACTCTACCTATTCCGGCTTATCAGGCTGCCTGAACAGATTAAGCAGTGGGCCACCAAGCAAGCTGTAGGACTGAGAGGTTTGTCACTTACCATGTGAACAAAGCGGCTGAACATGTTCAGCCTTGAGCACCGTCGTCTCAGGGAAACTATGCTTATGGTCTACAAGTTTCTACTTGGCCCGGACCATCCCTGTACTGGTTTTTTGCAGCCTAACGGTGAGACTGGCCTCGGAGTAAAGTGCGTTATACTTAACAGGCAGCGCAGTAGGCCGTGTTTTAGGAAAAACCATTTTTCTGCGTGGGCTCCTCTTTGTTGGAAATTCCTGCCGGAGGAGGTCGTTACGGCACATTCTCAGAATCATTAAAACGTTGATTCGACCGGTATCATACCAAACCACAATCCTCAATCAACCGTCACCCGCATCAGCTGCATTATATAGTGTCAGACGTGAATGCTAAACAGGTGACTAGAAATTATCAAAGTAATTATTTGCACTCGCGTATCCCCATCACAACTTACGGTCGAATTTCTTCCTTTTCGTCTGTATCTATTCCTTTTCCTCGCAGGCTGGAAGGTAATTGTATTTTGTTCCTTGAGCACATTTACTGTAGTAGTTCTGTCAATTCAGTCAGCTTGCTGGGGGCTTGATTGCTGCGGACCCCCTTTCATTGATCATCTTCTCTCAGCACACTTTAGTCGTTGTCTCTTCATCGCTATCACTTTGGCTTTTGCCCACTCCTCTCTCTTATCCCACACACGTACCTCCTGATCGCGATTTAACTCGTCTGCACGCACTCCTTTGTGAGCACGATGTCTCTGTCTCTGTCTACCTCCGCTTTGATCAGTGCACTACCGGCTTGCCGATGTTGGTGTCTCTACAACGCATCGGGATACTAGTGACCATCTACATACTGCCTTGCACAAGACCGAGAAGCAGGTCATCTCTTGATCAAGAACACTCATAAATCTGCAATCAATTCACTACACTTTTGGGAAGCTGCAAAACACGAGTGTGACCAGAGTGTGGACAGTTGAGTGAATTGAGGCAGTGAGAAGACAGCGGGCTGAACGAGTCCGGTTCATCACTTCTAGCGACTACAACCAGATACAACACAACCTACAGCCTGGTACCTGCTTAAAACGTCGTACTGATAGGCACTCGCCCAAAACGACATACAAACAGGCACCAAACAACAGTGAGCCGATGCCGCTTCAGCTCACACTTCCATAGTCAATGGATTTTCTCACGGAATTTGAATGTCAAAGTGGGTATCTGAAAATATCTAAGGTTCCCCGTAACTGCTATCCAACCTCCGTTTCAGCATGGTCTTATCTAAAATGACTTCACCTGGGGCGTTGTTCCCGTAGGGGCCTCTCGGGTAGTTTAACGAACGACGCTGGCAAAGCAGACGACAGCGGTAATACTGAAGACGGACACCGGCTTTTACCGGGGTTGCGGGCTCACTTTTGGATAGAACGCAGGAGTTTGGGGAGTTGATGTCAGTTGACATTCAGTAGGCATGTGTGACATCCCCTCTCATCCGCTGGGACTCTAAAGTGAACAGATTTAGCCTATCAAGTGTGCTGGTTTCTTGGTTTTGTGTTGACCTTATGCAGGACATATTAACGGAGGTGGGGAAACAGGCCACACTGTTTCCTTCCAACGACGCGTTTACTAGAATGGGATAAATTGTTGTGATATTTTCTAAACTGACACAATCCGGAATAAGTTTAATGAGCTTGTTGGACTTGCGTACCATCATTTCACAGTTATAGAATGGACTTGCATTCCGGGCGAAGACAAATTTCAAAACTTTCGTTCGTTCAGGCGCACGAAGACCAGCACTCTCAAGGTGATATAAATTACCTCGGAGGTAAAATTTCAGGGCTGCACATCGCCACATTAATGGCATGTTTTTTATCTTGCACCATTTTCATCAGACTAAGGAGAAAAGCAGTATTAGAATGGTTTATGTTTTTATTTTCGTACAAGTTTATATACCAAAGGATATAAATGGAAATTGACGGGGGAAACGTGGCGTTTGATGAGTCAGAATATTTCTTTTTGAATGGCGTTCCAGAGTTGACAGACTTGGATACCAGCTTAAAATATTTTCAGTTACACATGAATGTCAACGTAAAACACTGTGAGGTTGAATAAAAAACAGACGAAATAGATACACCCGTTATTATAGGGTCTTGAACAGTACAGGAATCACACTAATGCCGAGTTTTATTACGATGATGTCTGCGAGGTTTCAGCGAAAAACCACTTGGATAATAAAGATGTCGATAATATAGAACACGCGTGCAGTTAATTAACAATTCCAGGAAGGGGGTGACGGGACTCGAATCTTGAATAAAAATGCAAATAAGTGACTGGATTTATATTAAGCGAAATTTATAGGAGGCGTCGTGCAACGTTAGACAGAAAGGACACCGTGGGTTAGCAAAAGAGGTTAAGACTCCACTACCGAGATTACAAGCACGCTAAAAGTGTGCAACGGGCAGACCGGATGATCCCTCTCCGGTTACCTGTTATACTCGTGAACCATCATTACGCCTCACAGAAGATGGCGTTCTCTTGAAGTTAGGGTTACAGCAATAAGTATGCACAAGCACGAGCCAGTGGTCCGGTAAGACATGCGAACGGCTCACACAAAAGTGAACCAAAACTGTGCCAACACGCTGCTTTGCAGTGTACCCCTTCATATAAACACCGTCCTCACAGTCCCAACAGGCGCGCGCCGGTCAGTGCAACTGATGTCAAGGAACATTGGGTGTGTTCCGAGAGGTTGGTAGTTGTGTATTTGCATTTATATACCGCGAGTGTGATCGTAAAGTGCGGACACAGAAGCACACGACTAAACTAACCAATACAAATTAGGTGCGAATACTGACTCGAGTGACAGTTGGTCCGATCATCACAAGCGGATGCAAGCTATCCGGTGCGCCCGATGAAGTATACGCGTGTGTTGAACGTGTAAAGATTATCGTCTGTGCGACAGAATTGGTGATTGCTTCCCCTGGATTCGTTCACCGAAGTCTCGTTAGTCGTTCGCCTTTTTGCATTAGAAATCATTTTGCCAACTAATACATGCCTTTCCAGCAGAGACCGAGCCGGTCAGTCGGACCACTCTCAATGAATTGCCCTTCCAAGGAACGCTAATTTCGACACATAAGTAGAGTACTGATGGGTAGTCGGGGGTTCGGTTAATTTCAGATTGAACATCACCCACAATTGATCGCAGCTGTCGTATTCCCATAGATTATCCAGTTGGCCCCTTTCGAAAAGAAGCACTAGACTCGAGTTTCGCTCTCATTAGATCTCGTCAGTAGTGCATATCATCGCCAGTGCCGGGACTTGAAACACAACCTGTCTAGGAAGTTCTAATCGCGGTGTTATCGACTGGAGTTAACAGACAGTAACTGTGTCTCCATTTCGAGACGATCGAGCAACCTGATCACTACTCACAAGCGAAAGTGGTTGAGAGTTCACATATGATAATTCGGTCGTGCCTTACGTGAAGTCAATGGCACAGTGGTAAACACGGTTGCCTCATGAACAGCATGTCCGTGGTTCAAGTCCCGGCAATGGCGATGATATGCACTACTGACGAGCTTTAATGAGAGCGAAACTCGAGTCTAGTGCTTCTGCTATTCGAAACGGGCAAACTGGATAGTCTATGGGAATGCGACAGCTGCGATCAATTGTGGGTGATGTTCAACTTGAAACATAAGTAGAGGTTAATACAGCGGGTCAAGATGTTGCTGAGACCTTGGTTAAATACAGACTGGACTGTTCGGGACCGCGAGATAGTGTTCGAGTTTGTGGATGGTCTACACGTAGCTTGAATAGTCCGTGGTCCTCCGGGGCTCACACTGCACGCTATTCACTAGGTACAGAGTGAACGTTGTTGACTGTCAACTGGCCGAAGTTAATTGCTTGACACTTTACAACAGCCGAGTGATTCTATTTTGACGCACGTGAGGGGATGGGCGGCGACCTGGTTGTCATCCCTTCGGCGTCTCCCCGGGAAGGACTTCAGGGATTACTGTGCCCTTCGTACCACTGTTCGTGTTGAATAATCCCCTCCCACTCTTCAGACTTGGCTACTAGTGTAGTGAGGAGCAGCGATGATAATTTAATACTCACATCACTGTCATTCAGTAGTGGGGCCAGAGCATAGTTTTTGACATTGGAGTAGCCGCGGGAAAAATACAAGAAGAAACATCGGAGTGCAGCATCACGTGAAACGGTTCTTGCTGCATAAAGGAACTGAGCATTGGCGTCTATGACAACCGTGAAGATCTGGGCCAAGTACCGTGCGCAGATAAGTGTTTTGTGTTGTCATATGGAAAAGTGTAACCTATATTGCTTTACTGAATCAATGACCCCTGTGCCATCCGTGTTCTTGGCTCCCAACACTCGTCTCCAAGCGGCCGATAATAATACGAATATCAACGCCTCATTGACTGGCTCTAGTACTGCTCTCTCTTTATCATGTTCCCCCATTTCAGAGTTTTTGTAAATTCCACAGGGGTATGTCTAGGAATGCTGAACTATTTGGTGTTCCATGTTTGTAGTATGCTTTGGGCCTCTAAAGCTAAGGAGAGATTGTGCACAGGAGGAGCCGTAGAGGCGGCGCGGTCCCTGCTGGAGACATTGCAGCGTGTATTTATGTACCTCATCGTTGTTCCAAATATACCTTGAGGTTAATCTGAGCCAAGGTTGACAACGGACGATGGTCTTCTTGAATAAAAGCAGCGTCTAAAAGAACAGAAGTCAAAACAAAGCAGGTACAGTTGGAACTTTTGAAAAGGTTGGGAAAAATGTATAGGCAAATAGCGCTTTCGAAACTATTGGGCTTGAATATCATTTCAATGGGAAAACGGTCCTTTTGGCCCGAACACCACAGCCCATTAACTTTGACGTACTAAGAGCACAGGCTTTTCTTCCACTTTCAGGCCGCCGGACGTGCACAGTTTAATTTTTATATGTTGTTAGGAACAACACACACACTGCAGAGGTACTGGGAAGATGTCGGTAGTATCCATGTTCGTGGAGCTGTAAGTCGAAAAAGGTGTTGAAATACGATAAGCCAAAGTGGCATGATTCCTTGCAACCCGTTTAGATTTATTATCGCTATACAAAGTATGACAGGCGCAAGAGTGTATAAAGAGATGTGCCACATATTTAGTAGGTTAGCGTTCATCAGTTTTAACGACGTGTTTCTCGCAACACTTGATGTAACTCACGATTTAATGCGATTTACTGCGTGCAATCATATTTTCCGTTTACATAATTCAGCCGCTCAAATTAGACTATCACTTACTCCATTTTATTACTGTTAACTACTTTGGAAAGCTTAGAACATAATTTATTAATAAGAAAAAGATATTATACCACAATATCCACTAATTTAGCTGGACTCCAAAAATCTACAGTCACCAACCGATCAGCCTCATGCATAGCAAGTATAATGGCAGCAAAGAGTGGCCTAAAATCTCCAAGCACTACTGTGTTGTGCGGTCGAAACCAGCAACTGCGCACGAGCTGAGTTTGAACTGTGTAACAGAGCGTACTACTGTGTTGTCGGCGCCGTTTCAGTTTCCGTTCGTGTAAGTCGTATGCATGGCTTATTGGGTTTATGGCTCATGCTTGTTTGTGCTGTTTCCTTTTATAGGACATATTGAAGCCCCTACTTCGAAAGATCGCTGTCCCCTGGTGTCTCCACGTTGACTCAAAGTTGGCCCTCAGTTATAACGAACAACCAGGGTGCAAACGGCCGGCTTGTATGTTACACCATCCCCAACGCCTGCTCCGTCCCTGCTATTGCTGAGGGGCCAAAATCTGCTGCCTGTTACAAGGAAGTAACAACAGCGAGTTATATTCAGTTCCAATTACCGATTTGTACGCAGAACAAGTTAGAAGAATAGCCGACTTAGAGGCTGAAACGGCGAAACTACACAGTGAGTACGAAGGGATTGATAAGTGAATCGAGAATAACACAAAGTTATAAACAATTTGTAATACTCTACGTTTCAACCACCTCGGGTGGCCTTCCTCAGGAGTGCTGTATGAAGAGCTTACCAAAATTTTGTACCGGCTGAATCGAAGGTTAGCATTCGAAATGCCTCAAATAACACCCATCCTGAAACTACGTCTAATCATAAAAATCTCCTGGCTGCCCAAACGTTTATTGACACAATAGCTACGGGCGTACACAAACGGTTGCGCTGCACAAGTAAACTGAGTGTATTGACAATTGTGTGGTTCGCCGAAACGTGTTGGAAACTGCCAGTTAGACGCAAAAAGAGATATTAAAATATATATTACGGGACAACTATACAGATTTTATGGAGTATAGTAATTGTGCTGTGATGAGAAACATCAGATATTCTTAAAAATTGTTCACATTCGCACTTTTGTTGAGAAAAACGTGTTGCCTTTTTTTCCGATAAAGGCATCATTTTGGCTTTCCTAATCGATTTTACGTTCGGAAAATGCCTCCATCCGAATTATCATGATGGAATACGTATCCGCACCCTGTAGAAGCGCTCACTTTTGTGTGGTGTTTGAGATATAATTGAATTTGTAATTCCCAACCACATTGCGCTTGAATTGTATTGCACACGAAATATCGCGGTAATTTCTAACGAGAACTATGCCGGTTAGTTGGCTGGGTATACATCTGTATTATATGTTTAGACTGTTTCCCTGATAGCAGTCCCAGTAGAAAAAGGTTGATGAAATATCACTGATTACACCTGACGCCATCTCGTGGTTGTTTCTACCTACGGTATAGTGTAAACATGGGTGACACGCCGCACTCTAGCAACGTGGGTACCGTTTTAATTGCCTATTGAATATACTCGAATGTAACTTGTCATGTGCACGAGAGTCAGTGCTCATCTACCCGACGGATGATGACCAACTGTGATGCTCGTTATTTATCCACCAAAAACATTGATTCCCACGTGTACCATTTCAGCTACAACCCTCCAATCTTCGTATCATGGACGCTTATGTTTCCGATGACTGTTGGCTTATGTTTTCACCGGTTGCATACTTCACCGATGGTTATCAATATGTTATCTCATTTTTGTCCGTCCATATGCCCCTCTAAGACCCCGGTGGGCAATTATCCGTTTCACGGGATTCGCCTTGAAGGTCGTTCAAAAGCCAAAACGGTCCTTTTGGCGCGAATCCTCAATTTTTAAATATTTTATGAAATTTTAAAATCGGATTTTCAGGCAAAGTACTTACAGTACATCAATTGTAAAAAAGCGGCGTTAATGAAAAAAATGAAATAC
>JTDE01003083.1:72627-92367 GCA_014338405.1 Paragonimus skrjabini miyazakii | reverse complement strand
TCCAGTTTTCCGCAAAAATTGGGACAATTTTTTAATCCTTCATCTTCACAAAATTTTCTACATAATTTTCCGGAACCGTCTACATCAAATAATGGGGAAATTCTTCGACTGTTCAGTTTCTCCATCCTGAAAAATCTTTTTTCTGGCACGACCTTGAACCTGAGGCCAACGTTAACCTTGTGAAGCGATAATTGATGTAACTACTCAGCATTTTTTATCGAACATTAAAAGTTTTGAGAACTATCGTTTAAGAAGCAAATAAGCTAAGTGCTTCTTAATAAACTAGCATTTTTCTCTATTACTATGTCCGTTTTGCAATTTTATTTCCATAATTGGTGTATTGTACAATTAACAATTTTGAGTACGGTATGCGTTTCACGTTACCATGTGTATACTGATCACGCTTTTCTGAGCGTGTTTCTCACAGATGCGTTGAGAAATATACCATTATTTTTATTATTATTATCTTGGATGTGCTGAAATCACATAGTTTAAATGAGAAAAGCACCAGGGTTCTGTTACTTTTTCTACGCTTCCAGGACGAATGGTGTCGTCAGATTTGTTGCGTGAGGATAAATGACAAGTAACCACTGGCTGGCACGTGTCCTGTCAGCACACAGTTACTGGTTGCCTGTTGGGTCGTAAATCAGAATGCAAAGCAGTCGTAACGAGCATGAGTCGCACGTATTCAACCTGACCGACAAATGTAGCATGTGGCATTAAACCAGTGAACAAGCTAGAATTGAACCAATCATAGTCGCGATGTGTCACGCGAGGGTTATTGGCCAATCTGATACGAGGCAAACGTTTTGACACCGCAAAGGAGGTATACACATACAACGTTCAACCCTTTTCTTTCAGCTTCGAATCAGACGTGGATGAAACGGTTGACCGATTTCCGAGCCTGTAGTGAGCGACAAAGATTTGAGGAGTTTCTAACGGGTTGCCCCATACATGCGGGTAAAGTGACTCCCTGGGTCAGTAGTCCAGCAAATAACTGACGTTGATTTACTTTCTTGTTACTGTCCAACTCGTATGTACCGGGTCTAATAGTGCGCGTTATGGAGACCGGGGATGAAAAGCTCATTTGCCTTTTGTCGTGTGACTGGTACTTCAGGCGGACAAATGTTTCGGGTGCCAGAATTTTTGTTGACTTGGCATAGGTCTCTTGGTAAGTGTCTCTCCGGAGCACCTCGGTAGAATTGTCTTCATTTGCAGGTTGGTGAGCTACGCTGAGTGTCGTACATAGAGCTCCCCGGAACATAAGTTCAGCAGGCGTTTTTCCGGTCGCTCTATGGCGACCGGTGTGATAAGTGAATAAAGCTTGAAGAACAACATCCTTCCTCGTCTCTCCTTGTAACTGTAATGCCTGTATACACTCCTTCAAAGAGCGATTCAAACGTTCCACCATACAATTACTTGAGGGATTGTAAGGAACAGCCCGTGAATGTTCTTTTTCCTGTCGACGTAAAAATTCTTCGAACTCATAACTGACAAACTGGGATCCATTATCGGTGACAATATCTTCAGGAATCTCGAAGCGGCTTCTAAGGAGTTCCATCCATTGATTTACTGTGGATGACTTAATATCTCTACAGAACTGGGCCTCAGGCCACTTACTTTAGTAGCAATTAGTGACCAGTATGCTACGTTTGTCTGAAGCAGCTATTGCAAAAGGCCCCATAATATTGACAGCCAGCTTTATCGTGATATTTTTGATACTAGGCCATCTCGTAGAGGTGCAATGTCTTAGTTGTTGGAGTTCATCGTTTATTTGCGTATGCTCTCGCAATTGCTCTTCAGTTATCGCATGAAGCCTCACATAATCAATGGCAGCCACCATTTTGAACTCGTTCATATCGCCCGTACTAGTTTGTATAGGTAAATGTAATCCAAAAAGTGCGCTAGCTACTTGATTTTCTGATCAACTGCATTTATTTTGGAAGTCTCAATCCAGTAGTCTGGCATATCACCGACTTATCCGTGATTGGTTCATGGCCTTTAGTTCCCCGACTGAAAAGTTTCGTTAATAATGCATGATCAGTTCTCGGAGTAAAGCGTCTACCAAAGAGGTACATATGCCACTCCTCGTAAGCCCAGACAGAATCTAAGGCTTATTTTTCGCTGGCTGAATATTTCTGTTATGTGCCAGAAAGTGGTCGTGAGGCGTATGCGATAGTTTTTCCTGTCCTTGTTGAATTTGAGAAAAAACGACCCCCAGACCGACATCGGAGGCATCCGTTGAAACAAACGTACTACATGATTCATTAAATATACTGACAAC
The DNA here is from genome assembly GCA_014338405.1 of Paragonimus skrjabini miyazakii. Lineage (NCBI taxonomy): Eukaryota > Metazoa > Platyhelminthes > Trematoda > Plagiorchiida > Troglotrematidae > Paragonimus > Paragonimus skrjabini miyazakii. Next base: position 90,083 of record JTDE01003083.1, on the reverse strand, counting down.
AGGAACGGAAACAATCATCTGCTTCGCGCGTGAAAATGCTTCCTTCTGGGTGGCGAAATTAGGAAGGTGGCTCAAGTCGTATGAGGTAACGTTTGTGTTGTAGTAGATTCGTAGATTCTAGAGTATTCGTAATAGCCTCAGTATTTTCCACGCTGGGGCGGACTCCTTCACCTGATATAATATGGCTAAGGAAGGGTATTTCACTGACACAGAATGCACACTTGTTCATGTTCAAACGCAAGTCCAGTTGATTGAGACGGTCTAACACAGAGTGAAGATTGAAATCATGTTCTTCTTTAGATTTTTAGAAGACGCATACATCACCCATGCACACAATAGAGCCCCGATACGGAGATAAAGAGTGAGTCATAATACTTTGCCAAGCTAATGGAACCGAACTTAAACCCATTTATAAAACTTTATACTGGAACAGACCTGCTGTGATGAGAAAAGCCGTGAAAATATCCGGAATCGTCCGTAAATGATATATCAACGTCTTTGCGAGGGACACGCTTAAATGTCCGCAATCATGATTACATGCAGTACAAAGCAACGAGTGTTCACATGATTAGACCACCATGGAATATGTCGGCAAATGAAAACGAAATCAGAGGGAAAAGGGTAGCAGTTTTTAAACGTTTGATACAAACGCCCTAGAAGATGACAGTTAGCTTGTTATACAAATTCAGTCCAGATGAGGTGTCACATCAATTTACATTCTACAGGGTTAGATAGAAGATGACGTTTCAAATATTTCAAGGTCACGCCGGAAGTAACATCGGACAGACAAATGTTGAAGTAATTCAGTTTTGGCGAGGCAGGACAGGAACTTCCAATATCCGGCAGACTGCAGCGCAGGACTTCGTCCATTGCTCGGAAACGTAAACATTTGAAAATCCCGCACTTTTTATGTCCAATTTTGAGAAATATTTTGCTCCAGTAAGTTCAATTAACAGTCCATCTTGATTAGGCAAAATGAATTTCCCGACCACAATTCGATTGTCAATTGCTCAAAGATCAGTGCACAATCGAACGCTGCCGTCTTTTTTGAAGACCGCAACTAATGGGTTTACCCAAGCCGAGCATGTTACTGGCTCAAGTATGTCATTTAGAAGCATCAAATTGTTAGCGGCAGAAACTGCTTCCTGCTTTGCAAGAAGTACCAGTCGCGGCTGTGATATGGAGGATAGTTTTGCATCTAAATTTAAGCGAATTTGGTAAGCCACGTTGACTGCACGACCAGTTGAATCAGCAAACCATTGTGGATATTTACGATGTAATAATAGCACGTCAACAGAAGCTTTTGTCATAAGTTCATTAGAGTGTACCGGGCTCAGATCAACCATTGCATTACGACTAAACAATGGTTTTCTGTCGGTGTTGCATATATACACGGCAAGAAGTGCAGGTGAAGAAAATTCAACACACAGTTGGAGTAATATAAACCCTTTCACTTTCATGGGTGCCTTGGAGTAGCTGTCAACTATATAAACCTTTGGGTATATAGGTAGATGTTTTAAATGAAGCTCATAAAACGAGTAAGGATTTATAGTTATTGAAGACGCTGAGTCCAGTTGCATTCTACGGGGCAGTTTTAAGGCCGAAGTCAGAAAATGAATGGTTCGAACATCGAAACGCGATAATCGTGGTTCTTCAACACATGGAATCGGCAACAAATTTTTTCAACGGTAGGAAGTTCATCAAACGCAGTAGCATTACCTCTTTCCAGTACACTTACCGAACGCGTACGACAGACTTGCAAAATGACCGATTTTAGAACAACTTGAACATTTAGCAGTTCTTGTTGGACATTTCATACTATTCGCTGGATGTGGTATCGACACACATCGGAAACATTCTCCGAGAGGTTGGAAGGCAGTTGACCGTTCCAAATTTTTGATCATTTAGGCCGACTGGAGCGACATTGGGAACAATTCACATTGCGATCTAACTTGCTCTTTAGTACGGGCCATTTCACAGGCCTTCTACCAAGATAATTTGAATGCATCCTCAGTCTAAAGAGATTAACGATTATTTTATCTCGTACCCAAAGATGAACTGTCGCATGAGACTGCGGTCTTTAAGTTTTTTAGTAGGTATGTTGCAACATTCACACGGACGGATAGTTCTTATAAGTCGAGAAATTAATCCTTCCAGTGGTTCTCCAGTTTGCTAGCTGATGCGGTAAAAAGCAAACCTGAAGGCGTATACATTGGCATTTTGTCGGTAGTGTTTAAAACATCTTCTGTGATGGTTTTATGACGCGGAGAATGAATGTCAAACTTTCTCTGCTCTTCAGTGCCCGAACGATTACGAAGAAGTTTTAGATTAGTTGGTTCTGTCAGGTCCAACGGAAAATTTAACACATTGAGCAAATCCAAGTAGTCCGTAGTCGTCGTTTCTCAAGTAATCCACGAATCTGGCGTTGAAAATGTTGCTGGATCCACACAAAATGTTGCAGGTGCACTCAATGAAGTGGACATTGTTCGCGACGCCATATGTTGTATCGTAAATCAGAACGCAAGGCAGTCGTGACAAGCAATCTGACCGACAGACGTAACACGTGACATAAAAGCAGTGAAAGAGCTATAATTAAACCAATCATAGTCGCGATGTCTCACGCGAGTGTTAGTAGCCAATCTGATACGAGGCGAACGTTTTGACACTGTAAAGAAAGTGTACGCGTATACAACTTAGCCATGGTTTTACAGTTAGGTGAGAACTAAAATTTGTCCGCGACTGTCGGTATCCAGAGGATCCGATTAGGGAGGGCCGTCAAATAGACAGCGCAGCTCCCAACAGACCGTCACTGATTGATTAGACTGCAAGCGCCACCAGATACCCCCAGTCTGCAGCACGATCAGATTTAGTGGTCACTGTCAACAGAAAGGAGCAATTGTGGCTGTAGTAAGGCATGAGCAGTATCCGTGACCGTTTTGTTCACTTTCGTTGTTGCGTGCTGGAAGTTAGTTTTTCGTATGGGCAAGCATGTAAAGATTTACATCATAAGTCAATTGCGTATTTTCTGAAAGTCTGTTAGAGTAGTTCGAACGGTTTGTGTTCATCATAGCACCCTCTGAGAATGGTCTAATTTTTTCGCGCCTATGTTGTACAATTTTACATCTGTCTGCTAACCGCAGTTTTATACACCGCTTCCGTTCTCATAAGCACTCTCCACTGTTCTGTTTCGTGCACTACGCCCAGGAACCTAGCTCGTTGTTCACGGCCCCCTTCTTTGATGATAATAACATATAGATTACCGCATTGTTTGTCAGCTTCTGCATTATTGCATTGGGTAACTCATTCGGTTTGTATTGAAACTTTATGGGGGCGTTCCCATAGTATGCGGCTGAGAAGTACTTCCATGTAACAAAAAGATGAGGCGCTTCCATGATTTAGTACACAAAGTTTTAGGTTACACTTTTACGTTTCTTCAGAGCCTGATACACGGACTACAGTTGTAGCGTTTTTGGCAGCGGTTATGTTATAACTTCATTAAGTAGTCATTACTCTTTCTGTCTTGTCGCGCCTGGATACGTTTTCTCAGTCATCTACCTATTTTAACTTTCCAAGGTACACTAAATTGCGGGTGCGACATTGCAAGTTGGACAAACAAAGTTTGGCTTGTGGATCAAGTAACTTTTTGGGCTAGATTTTCACGTTTTCAGGAGAAATACGATTCTGCAGAGCTAGATCATCTTTCATTCCGTCATAAAGTACAGCCAATTCTGTGCTCAGCCAAGTTGTGGCACATTACTTATCACTGATATGACACTCATTCTCAGGGTTAAGCATTGGCCCTGCTCTAAATCCAAGAGGCACACCCAGAGACGTGATCAGCTTTTTGTGTGACGTTTTCGCTGAATAGTTGCGTTGTGCCTCCACATCGGTCAATGGTGAATTTTGCGGAGGGTCGCTCAAACTAATGAACTTTCTGTTGCTTGCGTTCTTGCCTGGCAGGTATCGGAGTGAATCTTGCACGAGCGTCCACATCTGAGAACAAAGTACACGTCGCATGTGTTCCTGCGTCACCGATGTAAATAAGGGTCCTCAAATGGACAGCGCAGCCCCCAATAGACCGTCACTGATTGATTAGACTGCAAGCGCCACCAGACACCCCCAGTCTGCAGCACGATCAGATTTAGTGGTCACTGTCAACAGAAAGGAGCAATTATGGCTGTCCAACACCTGATTTGTGATGCAAGTAGCCAAGTAGAACCCTTGAGAAGACGATTAGCGGAAGAAACTTCGGCCAAAGTGCAAAAGCTTCTATCCACCGCATCACTATTGCGTGACTGTATTCAACCTCCCAGAAGCCACCAACAAGATTTGTCAGCTACGGCTAGACTATAGTGTTGCCACATTCTATGATGTGCCAGCCAAACTGTTTACGAATAAGAAACGGTTTACCTTTATTATTCACAGTCCACAGGTAACATTGCACTCTATTTCTTATTCCCACGAGCATCCGTTATGTGAGGGAGATTTCCGAGATGAACGGGCGCTAAAAATCCCATATTAGCTGAGCGACTATCGATATTGTCAACTTTTTGAAATCTTCGAACAATCAACAAGGCCCCGCATCAGTCTTCTCAATTCTTCACCTAATTTTGGAACTTTCCGCCCTGCCTCGCCCAGACTGAATTATTTCAACATTTTTCCGACTAAAGTTACATCAAATAACGGTGAAATCCTTCGAGGATGCATTGCACGTATTTCTCAACATGACTTTGAAATATTTGAAACATCGTCTTTATTCAACCTTATAAAAGGCAGATTAATGTAACATCTCATCTTTTGGACTGAATCTGTTGAACGGGCGAACTATCTTCTTCACTTATATGTGAATGAAACGTTGTAAACTGTGACCCTTTACTTTCCGATTGCATTTCCTTTTGTTGATAGATTTCCTGTTTGTCTTATTATATATCCATTTGTTGCTTTGCACCGTATGTAATTATCAATCATGATCGCGCACCTGCGAGCGTATTTCTCACAAGTGCGTTGAAAAATATATCATTATTATCATTATTATTAAAGGAGGGTTTCGCCCCCTCACAAAGCCGGCAGATATGAATACGCCATAGAGATTACGCGTAGTTGGCCTGAGAACTGCGTCTCAGGCTCAGATTCTTTTGAAACACTCATCGGAAACACGTTGTAAGGAGATGTGCAGGGAAGTGTCGTGGTTCCTGTTCATTAGTGATGCTCAAAACTAGTTGCATGGTAGAGAAGAAAAAGTGGAGTACAGCCGACTTATCCAGGAGTCTCAAGCCAAACGGAGAGTGCCAACAAGTCCTCTGGAGACTTTTATGCTTCCTTTGGACAAAGTTTAAGAGTAACTGCTCAGTTAACACCTTTCATCTACTTTTCCGAGCACAGAAGAGCAACCTCATCTGGGTTGAGTGCGGCGCACTCTAACGTCTGAGCTCCCCAAACAAGCGGAGTGATGTGGTGGAGTGGGTTCAAACTCGTACCATCACCATTCTGGCTACTTTTTTTATGTGATTTTCTGATAAGTTGTCTGGCACCGAAATCTCCATTTCAAGGCAGGTCATTTTTTGTTTGCATCACGTCAGTGTTCGCGGACGACAGGTAAGGATTGTAATACCCTCAACTCGCGACGCAAAGCGCATTATTATGTTAAACCCAGCGGAAGGGCGTAACCCTGTTTTGTTTGACACCTGATGCACAAAGGTGTAAACGAAGTCGTAATCACATGTGTCTGACGGAACATCTGGAGAATTCCATCCGAGAAAAGGAAGGGGGCGGGACGAGTTCTGTATGAGACAGTAGAAACTGACGGTTAGCGCACGCCGGTACAAACACAGGAACAACCTACAAGCTATCGCAGAATTGTTCGCGCCGTCTTGCAATCGACGTCACACAGAAGGGCTCCTGTGGATTAAAACTGAATTGGCCGTAATCCTGTAGCGTAACCACCGGCAATGGATGATGCTTATCCTTATACAGAATATCAAAAATGTATGTTCGTTCGCCAATAAGCACCTTTGGGCCCTATCGAGATCAACCGAACGTCGGTTCCAGTCACATCTTAAGATCATTTGTTGGAATCGAAAACCTGGAAGCGTGATTGGAAAACTATCATCCAACTTGTCTCACACGGAAACGTTACAAATGATATAATATACTTTGATTCATTATTGCACTCATTCGTTATTCTGGTTCATTTAGATAATGAAACCCATAGCGTTCACATGGAGCACGGGATTACGGAACCCATGTAATTGTGTAACTTCAAGTATGCCGTATGAGTTCACATTAGTAGCCGCTCCGTCCATTTGACTCAAGTTATGGACAATTATGGACAAATATACCTCAAACGATCCAAGTGCAAGTTCATCTCGATTTTTTCCGTGTTTCTTATCAATGTTGTTCATAGGTTGAGCCAGCTGGACGAAGCAGCTACTAATGTGAACTCATACTGCATACTTGAAGTTACACAATTACATGGGTTCCGTAATCCGGTACTCCATTTGAACGCTATGGGTTTCACTGGCAATTATCCGTTTCACGGGATTCGCCATGAAGGTCGTTCAAAAGGCAAAACGTGTAATGTGCGACCGAAACCAGCAGGCGCGCACTAGTTGAATTTGAATTGGTGACGGAGCGTGCTGCTGTGTTGTCGGCGCTGTTTTAGTTATTGTTTGTGTAAGTGGTGTGCATGGCTTACTGGGCCTTTGGCTTATGTATGTTTCTCGTTGTTTCCTTTTGCAGAACTTGTTGGAACCCCTACTTCAAAACGCTGTCCCCTGGTGTCCCCACATTGCCCCACAGTTGGTCCGAAAGTGTAACGGACGACCCGGGTAGAAACAGCCGGCTTGCATGCTACAAAACGGTACTTTTTGCGCGAATCCTCGATTTCAAATATTTTTAGAAATTTTAAAATCGACATTTCAGGCAAAGTACCTCCAGTACATCAATTGTAAAAAAGAGGCGTTATTGGAAAAATTGAAATACGTCGATTAAGTCCCAAAAGTATTGGATTCGGGATGAAAAATGTTTTCACCATTTTCGCGAAAATAACCCGTTATTGGCGTTAGCTCATTTTATCAAGTCTTATAAGTAGGATCATTGCCATTTTCGATGTGAAATACGTCATCTTACAGCTTAAGAGTGCTTCATTTTGCGGCGTTTCGAATATATGGTCGAAATGAAAATATACGACCATACAGTGTTGACATTGCATTTCAACAAGAACACTAATACATTTGATAGTGAAACATGTATAACAACATTCCCAGCTTCCTTTTCTATACGATATTTATAATATTTCTTTTTGTTTGCAAGATTTCAGGTAGCTACTGACCGATGAAACGTCGCTCCTAAAAATGGTTGGAAATGACGCTATCACATGGTTATTTCCATCTTCGTTTCATATGGAATGGCGTAAAAAAGGGGTACCACGTCCCACTCTATCACCGAGACTCTTCAGTATTCTTTATAAAACATTACTTATTCTGATCTATCCAGATAATGAAATCGCTGGCGCAGTCTCGCTGACCTGGCCCATGGGGAACGTCTCAGAATGCATTCGCATTAGTAGCTGCTCCACTAGATTAACTAAGGCTATCAACAACGTCTGAGAATGCAGTATGCGTTCACACTAGTAGCTGCTCCATCTGATCGACTTAGACTATCAAAAACGTTCCAGTAGGCAGCCTGCGTTCACACTAGGGCTATTCCAACTTGATTCACTTAAGCTATGCCGACCGTTTGCGTATGCAGTCCAACTGGTAGATTCTTCAACGTGATTCACGTAAACTATGAACAACGTTTGAGTATGCAGTATAGGTTCACACTAGCAGTTGCCAAACCCGATTGACTTAGGCTGTCAACTACGCCTGAGAGTGTAGTATGTGTTCCCAATAGTGGCTACTCCACCAGATTGACTCAGGCTATCAACAACGCCCGAGAATGCAGTATGCGTTCACACTAGTAGCTGCTCCATCCGATTGACTTAGGTAATCAACAACGTCTCAGAATACAGCATGCAATCACACTAGGGTTATTCCAACTTGATTCACTTAAGCTATGCCGACCGTCTGAGTATACATACAAACTAGTAGCCGCTTCAACCGGATTCATTTAAGTTATGAATAACGTCTTAGCATGCGGTACGGGTTCACACCGGTAGTTGCTCCAACCGATTGTCTTAGGCTATCAACAACGTCTCAGCATGCATTATGCGTTCAAATTAGTACCTGCTATGCCCGATTGACTTAGATTAGGATGAGCGTCTGAGAATGCAGTATATGTTCACACTAGTAGCTTCTCCTTCCGAACCACTTTTACCATGAACAATTTGGAGAACGAACACGTGCGGGAAGTGATGGGAAACCTGTATTTGAAGCGTTTGAGGTACATGGTAATCATCATCTTTGATTCCGTTGACTGTCATATTGACTGGAATATTTTTCTGAACCGCGATGGATACTTGGCGTTCTAAACATCATAGTATGTCTGGTTGAAAGGTAAATCTCCCGGTGATCGGCATGCAGCTTGCTTTCATCTGTTTCCGTATATGGTTCCGTATGAACGCCACGCGACCTCAATCTAGTTGGAAACAACGTAGTAGAGTGGATAGAATTTACTTCTGAAGAGTCTCGGTGATAGAGTGGGACGTGGTACCCCTTTTTTACGCCATTCCATATGAAACGAAGATGGAAATAACCATGTGATAGCGTCATTTCCAACCATTTTTAGGAGCGACGTTTCATCGGTCAGTAGCTACCTGAAATCTTGCAAACAAAAAGAAATATTATAAATATCGTATAGAAAAGGAAGCTGGGAATGTTGTCATACATGTTTCACTATCAAATGTATTAGTGTTCTTGTTGAAATGCAATGTCAACACTGTATGGTCGTATATTTTCATTTCGACCATATATTCGAAACGCCGCAAAATGAAGCACTCTTAAGCTGTAAGATGACGTATTTCACCTCGAAAATGGCAATGATCCTACTTATAAGACTTGATAAAATGAGCTAACGCCAATAACGGGTTATTTTCGCGAGAATGGTGAAAACATTTTTCATCCCGAATCCAATACTTTTGGGACTTAATCGACGTATTTCAATTTTTCCAATAACGCCTCTTTTTTACAATTGATGTACTGGAGGTACTTTGCCTGAAATGTCGATTTTAAAATTTCTAAAAATATTTGAAATCGAGGATTCGCGCCAAAAGGACCGTCTTGCCTTTTGAACGACCTTTAAGGCGAATCCCGTGAAACGGATAATTGCCTTTCCGTGTGAGACAAGTTGGATGATAGTTTTCCAATCACGCTTCCAAGTTTTCGATTCCAACAAATGATCTTAAGAGGTGACTGGAACCGACGTTCGGTTGATCTCGATAGGGCCCAAAGGCGCTTATTGGCGAACGACCATACATTTTTGATATTCTGTATAAGGATAACCCTGTTTTTGGGATCCACGATGTTCACTGAGCGGGTTGGTGTCCAGCGTCCATAGTGAGCTATTTTACTCAAAACTCTGTAAGCTCTCCTTCCGTCCGTTGTTATAATGGTGTGAGGTTGAAAGTGAAATGTATAAGTAAAGTGACCGGCTTGTGCGGACATGTTTTCGGATGATGGGCAATAAAGTGGCCGTGCCTTGTCTGGTCCTAGAGCAAACCACCACGAACACTTTCCGAGGTTCTCCTTCTATGACATTAAGTACCTAGCTTTTGAGATGTAATGCCCACGATGGTACTTCTTTTCATGAACAATGATTCATCCATTTTAACGATGAGGTGAATTCCATCCGCCCACTGCAGTCAACAAGGAAGTTCCATCACCCCACACCCCTCTATCACGTAGCTGGTAATTGGTGTTTTGAGCACAAAGTATACACGAGGTAAACAGTACACCTTTGGGCGGTAGCATAATCGTCCGGCACTGAATTATCATTGACTTTAGCCACATCCATGACCCGTGGTCTGATTAGAATAGACTTCCTGAGATGGCATTCCTGGATCTTATTTGGGGAACGTGAGCTGGCGATTAATTAAAAAGTATACTGATAGCCATCAGTGTAGTCTGCATCCGGTAAAACGTAGATCAATAATCGTCAGAATCACGAGTATCCGTGATACCAAAATTGAACTGTTGAAGCTAATATGAAATGATACAAGTGAGAATCAGTGTTATCGTCGAAGAAATAACTGGTATCAAAGTGGTTTACTAACCGTCAGATAATTGAGAACCGAGCGGCGTACAAGTTACAAGTTTTACCCAAACATAATCAGAAGGCACTAAACTAAACAGTGCACAAGCTGTTATTGATAGAGTGGGACAAATCACCCCCAGTGACACCGTCCCATGTGGGCCGTAGATAAAAACAGCCACGAGATGATGTCAAGTGCAGTCGCCTTTATGAATGACATTTCATCGATCGTTTTCCAGCCGAACTAGTCACAGGGAAACAGAGTGAACATACAATTTGGATATCTAACTAACCCACAAACGTGGTGGCATAGCTTTCATCTGGATTTCCTTTAGTATTTTGTATAGACAGCAATGTGGGCGCAATGCGGTCGGAAATTAAAAGGTTTTGCACCATTAAGACATAAAGTTAATCTTAGCTGTTGTATGATCGACAGGGCTGAGAAAATATGCTCCAGTGATACTGCAGAAGAGAAAAGACAATTCTTATTTAAAGTACTAGTTGAGAACGGCTATTCCGAACAGCTTATTCACAGATCTATGTCAAATGGCACAAAACTGAGCAATCATCACAATGTAGAGAAAACGTTCGCTCATACTTCATTGCCTTTAATGGGCGATGACGCCTCTGAAAATATAAGCAGCAAACTTAGCGATGCCCCAAGCAAGACCCAGTTTCCAGCAAAACTACGTCTTCAGTTTAACTACATTCCAAATTGTGCCCTCGGTTGGAAGATACATTGCCTGCTCATGTTTCCTCTTACTTTGCTTACCATTTCGTTTGCTTCTGAGGAACGAATTATGTAGGCTACACGATACGGCGATTATCCGAAGGCATTCGGGAGCATCGTCAGGCGTAGCCAACTCGGAGCTTGGCATAAGGTTGCGTTCTTTTTCACATTTTCACGAGCATCCATCGTGCAAGGAAAAGTTTTGCGACGACCGGACGCTCAAAACCCAGTATTGACCAAGCGATTTGCGAGATTTTCAACTTTTTACGTTTCCGAGCAATGGACGAGGTCCTGCGCTGCAGTCTGCCGGATATTGGAAGTTCCTGTCCTGCCTCGCCCAAACTGAATTATTTCAACATTTGTCTGTCCGATGTTACTTCAAATGGCGGCGAAATCCTTCGAAGATACATTTGCACGTATTTCCCTGCGTGACCTTGAAATATTTGAAACGTCGCCTTCTATCTAACCCTGTAGAAGGTAAATTGATGTGACACCTCATCTTCTGCACTGAATCTGTGGAACAAGCTAACTGTCACCTTCTGGGGCGTTTGTATCAAACGTTTAAAAACTGCTACCCTTTTCCCTCTGATTTTGTTTTCATTTGCCGACAAATTTCATAGTTTTCTCACCATGTAATCTTTTGTTGCCCTGTACCTTATGTAATCATCTCTCATAACCGCGGACATCTAAACGTGTCTCTCAGAAATGCGCTGAGATATATATTATTATCATTAAAATTTTGCTCGTCTTTTACCGCTTTGTACCTAATGCAGTCCAACCACTCAATCGACCTCATTGACTCAAACCGTCCTATCTTTCGCGCTCCTGGTTTACAATCAAAACAGGTCAAAGGGCGTTTGTTGGCAGTCGTGAAAGCCAGAGGCATCCGCTTACTACCTCCCGCTATGTGCTCGAAAACGCTTCGTCAAAGCACTGAATCTTCCGTGATTTGCTGTCCAAATCCGGACAGAACACACTACATAATGATGACCACTATCCTAACAGCAATCAATAATTTGTACAATCGACCTGAACCTTCTGAAATTAGTTACGAACCAATCGATTCATTACCGCACCTTTTCTCACACATGATTAACCGATACAAAGCCAAGGGGAGATATTTTACGGGATTGCCCCCTTTCTGGCTAGTAGAACGTTTATAATTGAAACCGGACCAAACTTTTTGTCTCTCTCTCAGATTTCTGCATGAGCTCCCCAATGGTCGTTGCTATGTTTCCTTTCCTTTCTTGCTTACATAAATGACCTTTCGGACATTATCCAGCACCGTTCTTCTATACTCCGATGATCTAGATAGAGTGATCTTGACGCGAATAAGTGCTAGTCGGCCAGCTGAAACCTCCTGCTAAATTACAACATATGTACATATATGTCGTTCCGTGGGGATTCTCACAATGACCTCGTGATTCATAATGCGTCCAACATAGTAGATGACATGAATATTGACCTGAAGAAAGATCCAGGCATCTGGTCGTCGTCTAACCAATCCCTCGCGTGCCACCACCAGATGGTGGCGAAAAGTGATCTGCCACTCCTAGGATAATGTAGCAAACTTTCTGTCGTATAGACAAGAGGACATTTCAAACATTTACGGGGTTTATGTGATACCGCTCCTCGAGTATGCTAATCATGTCATGTATACCGGCCTGAAGAAGAGACACGTCTGCTGTAGAACGCGTCCAGCTAGCGGTTTCCAAACCAGTCACGGGCTTAAGAAATGTTGTGTACGACTCCCGACTTGAAATTCTTATGTTGTATCCACTTTGATTTGATGATTCCACGGTGGATTAATTCTCACGCACCTCTTGTGTAATGTAGGCCTAATTGAATAGTTCCTTATCGTAGCGAAAAATAATGGTCGACAAGAACATGCCAGGAAGGTTTACAAGCTTCGTTCCTGGACCTTCCTAGAACAACGGTTTTCCGTCATATGGACATTAATTAGTGAAACAGCCTTCCTTCTAAGTTCATCAGCTGAACTTCTACAGGTTGTCTTAAAACGGTATCAGACTCTCATTTACTTAGAGCAGAATAGACCTTACTCTGGTCTTGGTAGCTATGGCAATTCCAAGGAGATGTGATACAATCTGTTTTCAGTGTTTGCTTTTCAGTTTGTAGCGGAACCGAAATTGAATCGGCATTGTTACAGAATAATCTACAATACGATATATTCCATCACATTGATTCCGCTTCATGTTGAAAGAACGTCCCTCTTGAATAACAGAAATTAAGATGAATTCCGTTCACCCAGCTTACTAAAATCGGCTGCAACCACAGTTAACTCCCGGTCACAACGACCACATGCAGGCAGAAGCCAAGGCGCACGAGGACGAAGTGTGTATTGGTATAAACAATGGACAAATAGTTAATATGTACAATGAATGTAACAGGTATGAGGAATGGTATGTAAGTATGTAAGTGAGCAAAAATTCACAGATTCTGCATAACCCCTCCCCCTGGAGCGTTAAAGAAAAGAAAACGCTCGATAATTGGGAAAACTGGCAGAGAGTCAGTAATAATAATCATTATAGATGATCATTTATCCAACAGTTCGTCCAGAACGTGTGTTTAATGTGGAAGGCTAGGGTTGGGAATCAGGAACAAGCGTATGGTCACGGGTGTCACACTTGGGTTGGGTAGACTGAGAAAGGTTTTGTGAGTTGGTAGTCGGATCTAGGGCGCGCTGGCTGGAATCGCCTGTATATGTAATGTCCGAATGATAAGACGGCAACGTTGAATCGCGATCGACGTAAGCAACCATTAATCCGTAAATGCTTACCAAATAACGTGTTCCGTTTTTGTCGATGACAAAACATTTGTCTTTGCGGTCAAGCATTCTGAAAGGACCATCATACAGTAGCTGAAGAGGTGAATCAGCGAGCCAGCGCAAATAGAAACTAAAGGGCAAGTACGCAGATCACGGAAAGTTTGTTCTTGGCGCGACGTTCTCCGTGGAGACGATGGCTGAACATGCAGCATGTGATTCTGCAGACGCGTGACATAAGTCGCGTCAGAACTCAAGGATACCCGGGAGTTATGGTGAAATTCTCCAGGTATACATATTGTACAACAATACATGAGCTGACCTATACTGCTACCTTGGCTTGGTGGTCGGGCTCGTGTACTGTTTTGATCCGGCGATCTATACTTGCTAGGACTCCGGTTCTTCCAGGTGCAATCTTGTCAGACAGGCCAAAGGGGAGCAGTCAGATGGAAAGCAGTTACATTCATAGGATTGTATGTCGCACTACCGACCGCGTATGAGTGCTTAGATAGTGAGGCACAAACCTATGGGCAAACAGCAGAACTATTTTTACAGTTGTGACTTTGCTGTCTTCTGTATGTGGGAGAAGGGAGTTATAAAAGGTTCCCTCAAACAAAAAGCACTCCAATCGCCCAAGGGTTGACCGTGACTGCCGGCGTATTATCCAATACGGTCGAAAAATATCTAGTATCTCCCGAAAGCCTGATAAAGCATCATGTACATCCACTGCGCGCAGCAGTGCTCAGAATGAGACATCAAGGTCTAATTCACTGCGCCCTCGGACTAGTCAGGCCCCTCATTGCCAAGTCAGTCAGACTCTTGAGTCATTGGCTTCGGGTAGGGTCTCTCAAGAAAACCTTGTATCTTGTTGTCTCGCAGTTTAGACTTCTGAGTCAGACACCCGAGGTGGGGTACCTTCTGCGGCATAAACGACCGGGAAGTCCCAGGAGTTATCGTTCTCCCGAAGGTGACATTATTTACCCAAAAAACTTCCTTCTACTATTTTACTCCCCATGTTTTCTAACCTCCATGTGCCTTCAGGCGATAGTTTTTTCTGGGACCGAGACAACTGGTACACGTTGGCGCCTTCAACGTCCGCACTCTCCGACATGTCAGTCAGCAAGCTGCTCTGACAAATACTCTCTGAAATCTGGAGCTGGGTGTGTACTGAGTGATGGAGACGCGAGTTCACGATTCTAGCACCGTTATTTACTTGAATTCACCTATAGATAACTCTCGATCCAAGCGCTTCTATCTCAGAGTTTCTGGTGACACCAAAGCTGAATCTCGTGGTCAATCTGGAGTGGAAATCGCGCTGAGTTCCGGAGCGGAGGAATGTTTGCTCGATTGGATCCCAACTAACAGCTGCTTATGTGCTGTTGGGCTCAACACATCGGAAAAAGTCTGCCGACGCTAATCAGAAAAGCGTTGTATATTCATTGTATCGGCGTACGCTCCAACGGGCAGCTGTTAAGCGGATAACAATGATGAGTTCTATGAATTCCTCGCTGCCGTTCTAAAGCAACCTAAACAATTAGACTTCATCACACTAATGGGTGATTTTAATACCCAGCTTGGTCGTTTTTCTCCGGAGAAGAAGTGGCCGGGAGGTAAGTTTGGTGTCCGGGCAAAACGCACCGACAACGGCGAAGGATTGCTGCAACTGTGCTCATCTCACAGTCTGTTTATTTCGAGCATCGCATTCCAACACTGGAAAAAGCACCATTTTACTTGGAGATCCCAGTGTGCCTCTCAGCCGTGGACACAACTGGATCATATAGCAGTGATTTACAGGTAGCGCCACTCTGTTGAAAACTGCCTTGCCTTTTGGAGCGACCACCTGGACTTGGACCATGCTGTTGTGCGTACCCGTTTTGTTTTGTCATTTGCCCGGAGGATGTACACTCGTAAATGTAAGGTACTTAGCCGGCAACCGAGTGATGAAAGTGTGAAGGACGCTTACTAGGAGGCGTTGGTGAACACGTTACCCAGTTCGAGTCAGATGAAGGGTTCTAGCGAACAGCTATGAAAGCATCCTGTGAACAGGTATATTCTGAAGAAGCTGTTCAGTTGCGACAGAAGGGGATTTCATACATGTCAATAAACCTCACGGACAAGCGTCTCTTGATCACATTCGGTTCTGAATATGCTGACGACCGTCAAGAACTTAAACGCAAGCTGACTAAAAGCTTGCACAAGGGCCGTGAGCACTACTTGGTGGAACAATCAAACGAGATGGAAAGAACCTTTTTATCTGGGAATAGCAGAAGGCTTTTTTCCCTGATCCGTGGTTTAACTGGCCGTCGCGTTGGCATACATGAGACCATATGTGAAAGGATGGTTCACATATTTTCAATCAATCGTGCCGACTTGACAGATGGGCTGAACATTTTGAAGAACAGCTCAGCTGGCCTTAACCAGATCATGTGGACGGCGGAACCCAAATGGTCAGTTATTGCATTCCAAGCGGTTCTCCGTCGGGAGCAGAAGTGGTCCCGGAGCTCAAGTTATTGGAGCGTAATAAGGGTTCTAAACCAGACCTCTTCTCTCCTTTTGTTTTACTGAATAGCGGAAATAAGCTGATATCAAAACTGATAAATCTCTTCCAGAGAGACTCCAGGGAGACTGAACAGGTACCTCGTGATTATTACCTATCAACAGTAATTCCCATTTTCAAAAAGAAGGCCCGAGGTTTTTGTAACAGTCACAGAGGCATCAGTTTGTTGTCTATTGAGTCCAAGTTACTCACTGACCTCATTTTACGTCGACTCACTAAACCCACAGAAAGTCAGATACGTGAAGAACAAGCAAAATTCCGATTCAGACGAGGGTGTGTTGGCAACATTTTACCTTATGGCGGATATTGGAACTTCGGCACTTTTATAAGCAACCGACGGTCCTGGTCTTTTTGGACCTAAAGGCTGTTTTAAATTCAGTTGCTCGTGACTTTTTCTGGACCTGTCTCCTTCGCAGGAAAGTACCAGGGGAATACGTGAATCTATTGAGGTTACTGTATGTTCACTCTGCAAGCAGGGTGATAGTTTATAGATAACTGTCTCGGGCGCAAACCACTTCTAATGGTGCTCATCAAGGGTGTCCAATTTCTCTCCTCTTGTCCAATTTTGTCATGGACCATATTCTGGAGGGTTCGCTTCGCGAATCCAGTGAGCTTCTTCCAGGCACTATAATGACCTGTCTGGAGTACGTGGATGACTGTCTTACCTAGCCTCTCTGCCGAAGACATGCAGACCGTGCTGAACAAGATGGATGACCGGGCTGGTTTGTACGGAATGCGTTTCACACTTTCAAACGTAAAATGTCATTTCAGCGCTTAGACATTCCCACTCTACCTTCTTCACTCCAGACAATACGCATGAGACTATGGACGTTTCCACATACTTGGGTAGTACTACTTCTTCAGCTTGTGATATAGCTTTTGAGATATCAGTGAGGAGATCAAAGGCGCGAGTTGCCTTCGCCAAACTACGTCATCTGTGGCATCGAAAAGGCGTTCGGTTGTCGCCGAAAGGAAGAGTTTATAATGTTTGTGTACGTTCTGTTCTGCTCTATGGTACGGAAACATGGCTCGTTCGCAAGGGAGATACCAACAGGCTCGTTGAAGTTGACCATAGTTGCCTCTGCCAATTCGCCCACATTAAGTGGACTGATGCGTGAGCAATGTGGCGATTCGCAGGCCATGAATGCTAGTCGTAGAACGTGAATTCCCGAGCTATCGTGTTCGGGAAAATTATTTTC
>JTDE01003083.1:46337-71766 GCA_014338405.1 Paragonimus skrjabini miyazakii | reverse complement strand
AGAAGGAGGAGGGAAACCAGCGATATCCGTCAGGTGGAGCAAAAGTTCCCGGGGCTAGTGATGGCGTGACGGTGAACTTCACTACGTTGACATTCCAGGCACTGTTTGGCCCAGTTAAAAACATTCTTACGAATGCCTGGACAAATGTAACGCTCGGTGGCTAGCCTTGTTGACGCAGGTATACTTGGATGTAATAGGGAACGGATGCGACTAAAAACAACAAACCGCTGTGCAAAAAGGACAAACGGACGAGATTTACCGGTAGACGTGTCGCAATTAATGGAGTATTCTGACTTGGTTGAGGGAATATCACATAATTTTGGAGATGGGCTGGTACGAAGTTGACGAAGTTCTGGGCCATTAACCTGACACTTCGCGGGGGAGAGAAGGTAAACGTTTTTTGTGGATAATTGACCGACATCCGGGCGAGACAAGACGTTGGCGACGAAATTGCTGGAACTGCCTATAAAATGGATGTCGTTGGTAAACTGGGTGAGAAACTTCAAGTGTCTTGCTTCTCTAGAGACGTACTGATCTAGAACGGTGGAGGTGGTGAGGGCACGGTATTACCACACTGGTGCCAGTCACCTGTCTATTTTTGAACCATGTGAAGAGGTGAGGCCCATGGGCTATCTGAAGGCTGGGTAACATGGGGTCGTAAGATGCGTTCAAACTCTGCTCTGGTCACTCTGAGTTTGTGCGGTGGCAAACGTCTGGAGGGTGCAAAAGTAGGTTGCCACGTGGGGCAATTGTGTGGACTATAGATAAGTAACTACGGCTTAACACTAACCACATATAACAGAAGAAGGGTACACAGTTGAGTAGTGAGGTTTGTAACACGAATGGGCAAAAACAGGGAAATGATTAGAAAGAGACGCCAGGAGGCTCACGTACAGTACACAATAATGTTCAAGTTGATGACAGTGTGAATAGCAAGATCCAGGTGTATTTTGCGTGTTGGCAACGTTGCAGGGACAGGATCACGTAAATGCGAAGTGAAGCAGTATAATTGTGGTGTAGCTCACGTTCTCGTGTTCGTGGGATTTGCGCGTTGTTGACTTGTTCACCGTCTGAGACGCGGTGTCGGAAGTCGTGTTGTCTCTGCGATTTTAGTCGCCCTCATGTGCGTGCTTCACATGCCTGTAAGTTGACGTGCGTAAGTTTGCTAAATCGATGCGCGCGTGTATGCGCACATATGGCCTTAATCCTCGCAGTGTTGAGGGAAATCAGGCAACCGTCTGTCGGGTGAATGAAGGTGAAATAGGCCTAGCGGAGCAAGTGCGTTCAGAGTGAACAAGGCCTGCTGAATCACGCGCTGGCCTGTGGAGCGCGTGATGTGTCTGTGACGTTGAGAACTGGCCAGCGATATGAGAGTGAGCGAGACAGTTAACAAGTGGTCTCCTGACCGGATGTGTTGCCAACGGATGGCTGGGATTAAACCATCGGGTTTTGCACAAGGTTAACCATTGGCGACGATGTGGTGAAAAACATCGTGTTCAGGCGGATTGATAAGTTATGGGAGTTGCCGGTAGATATCTGAAAAACCGGTATTTGGTAAAGCCGATCGCGGTCCATTTGAACTGATTGATATGATTTTGCCTTGTACGCACAAGGTTGTCGTGCTGTGGATCAATTTCCTACTTTCGACGTCTACAACAAATCCAAAGGATGACAGTGAATCGACAAGAACGACTGGCTGCTGTACATTCGCCACCGTGAATCTCCAGGGAAACTGACGTCTCCGGCCAATATCCAGAATGAGTAGCTTCTCACCGTATATTGGTGTCGTTGAACAATTAACAGTTTGTAGTCCGTACGATATCGGTCGAAGATTGCGTTTGTCACCTTTCGGTGGAATAACGCTAACTTCTGCGCCAGTATCATTGAGAAAATTTAGGACAGTTAATCGGCCGAACACATAACATAAGCGACAGCTTGAGGGACCATGAATAGCCATCGCCATTACCGTCCGGCCTCGGTGTTTCCTGAATGGGAATTATACTAAGCAAAACTGCTCGGTCTGGTACGACGGACCGCTTTAGAACCACGTCGACGATGACAATCACACACGTTTCGATTAGCTCGCCGTCTGCATGAACGGCCTCGGGATTGGCGGCTATAGGGAAGGCCTTTTGATTGCGCTGTCAGTAGTTTAGTGATTGCAGAGGGCTGTGCGTAATGTTGGAAAATTGTTGTTTCAGTGCGTCCACCTCCGTTTGCCAGCTATGGCTCGACTACACCTCTGATAAGTGTAAATGGGATATCGTGCGGCTTTGTTAACTCTTGTTTGCCTGGTCAGCCAGCTCTGCAAGTTTTTGGAGTGGTGTTTCCTGTATGGACAATCTTTTTCGGATATCATCCGGCAAATTTTCGTGCCACAACTCGCACAGAATTAGTTCGTTCACCGCATGTTTGCTTCGAAGCTGTGTTATGTGACGGATGAGTTGTGAAGTAGTTCTGTCGCCCAACTCTACTCCTGCCGGAAGCTTTCGCAGGTTCTGCTCACTGATTGCTGCAGTTCGTCCAGTGATCACGGCTTTCAAAGTACCATACGGGCTAGCACTAGGTCGACTGTAGATGACGACTTCAGTAGCGACCTGTTCTGGGAGGCTGGCAACTATAAAATTATAGATGCACGTTTGTGAGCGTATCCGTCTAGAATCAAAGATGGCTACGACTTAAACAAATTAAAGCCTATGATCACGATTACCGAAGTCGAGAAGTTTAACATAAATTGCATTGTCCACGGCAGTAGGATCTGGTTCAGAATCTGCCATGTTCAATGAAAACAAGGTCACTCGCAAAGAAAAGGAACCGATTAAATAAGGAAAAGAAATGTCCTTCCAGGATGTCTGCAGAAAAGAAAAACTTTAAGCAAAATATGGAAATGAAATCCACAAGGGCTAACCGATTTTGTAGTGGAATCAAAATAGAATTGCCAATGTGACAAAACAATCTATAGTAAATGTCTACGATAAATTCCACCACATTAAGTCCGTTATATGTTAGATGAACGTTCTTCTTGGATAACAGAAATTCCGGCGAACTTCGTTCAACCAGCATTTTAAAATAGGCTGTTGCTTGGATGCTAGTCGTAGATCATGAGTTCCTCATCTGTCGTGTTTGGGAAAATTAGTTTACCGTAAATAATCGTTTTATTAGCTTGGTACCCGGTGCAGAAATTGAAATCATCGAAATCTGCGTCAATGATTCAAATCCGTTTGTTTGAACTGATCATAGGAGTGTATGCGGGGGTGTGCGACGTGTCCAGTGGGACAACTGTTGTTAGTTTTAACAGATCATTACTGGCGACACATGTTGCAGATCACGATTTCATGTGGTCCGACGATATGTGTCTGGTTGTGAGGTCTTTCGGGTTGGAGCACAACAACCCCCTCAGTCGTCTACTACATGAGTCTCATCCCACGACTCGTTTACTCGCCGTCGGTGAATTGAACGAATGCAGGAACCTGTTCCAGTACAATACAACAACTGCTGACATTATGCAATATGTGGCGGATGTTTACGGGAAGTTTGCCACAACCGCTGACGTTGGAAACATCCGCCGCAATTTAAAGCCTGTAATGTCAGGTGAGTTTGCTATGCAAGATTGGTCATGGAACATTGGAGAACCATAGTGATGTGCTGTCGGTAACTGGTGCGATAAGCGTGATGAGCACCATGTGGGATAAAAATAACAGATATACGCATATCTGCCTCGCCCAGCGAACGCAGATCGAACTATTCCAAAGCTTCCTGCATGTTGTGAATGTGGACGCCACCCACGGGACAAACAGGCACGAGTAAGTCATTGTATATTTCCTCATACTTTCGAAGCTTGAAGTTGTGTCGATTCCTCGTAACAGATGGTATAGGAAACTGCCGGCACTTGATGTACGGGTACGTTCGTGATGAGAAGTATTCTTCACTTTGTAGGCCGTTGGAAATTTTTTGGGAAATGATGGACGAGCATATTGTGGTGACGACGTTTGTGTTGCATAAGAGGGCTCCGCAATTGAGGTCATCCCATGTGGTGTTCGGCTTCGAGATCTTGTTGTGTTACTTTTATGTACGTGATGCCGTACGTATGCATGTAAGTGGAAAAAATTCGTCTGTCATGTCGGTTAAAAGACAAACTCTTTTCGCAGTCGTTATCTCCTCCACTGAATGATTACAGTACGCAATGAGAAGGAGTAAACTGCACCCTTGCACAGTTTACCGTAGGTTTAAACGTGACTCGCATATCATCCGCCGAAGGGATAGGAAATTTCTGAATTATTTGTTGTGTCATTGGCTGTACATCGAGACAAACTGGGTCATTCATGCACAAAGCGATGCTGTCCACTTTGGCAATGAAACGAATAACAGACTGGAGAATGCAAACGGACGGCTGAAGAAGTGGACTACTTAACCGTTGCCTACCATAAAATATGGATCCACAGTGAGTGACTGATGTGGGAGTTTGAAATGTAAACTATCTGTGGATGCGATCGTCATGAAGTTTTCGATGTCGACTGGTGCATGAAGAATATTCTTCAAAGAATGACCACATACGCAAGTCACCTTGTCCAAAATCATCTGAATGGACAAACTCCACGCCTCCCTTTCGAATCAGTGTCTGAGTGCGAGGTAAGCGGTTCTCCGGTAATCACCTAGAACATTGAGGCCCAGTGCACAACATGGTGGAGAATCTTTCGTCGTGGGTAGCGTACAGAGCACACGTGAATGTATTTTTTTACCGTTCAATGTGGCTTTCATGCATACACATTCTGTCGGTGTTTCGGAAACATTAGTATCCCTACGGTAAGGTTTTTGTAGTTTCCATCTCCGTTTACAAAGGTCGTGTCCTCATTCATGCGCTGTGGCTGGCAGAATACAACTTTTCAACTCGACGGTTGGTGGGCCCGCAGCTTCGGCGGCTTACTGCAGCCAACTTCAACCGTCACTATAAAGCCCTGCATCATGTACTTGAAAAACTGCATGATTGCAACAAGCGCACGGCGGTGACCTATTTAACAACATCATTGCCTTTGCCGGTAAAGTAGTGGAACGTGCTAAAACTGGCTAACATTTGTACAACTCCCCCATGAACTCACCTACAAACAGTATGCAGCCAAGGTGGGTGAAAAAGCCTAAAACAGGGTTGTGTGTTGACGAACGATCGTATGGCTTCTCTAAAGATCCTGGCTGCAACCGTGTTTTCCTGCTTGTCTTTTCTATACGCGTGATTCTATGTACCCCTGCAATAGGAGGTCTGATGCGAGTTCACTGTCACCTTCTTCAGTCTTGTAACTAAATGCACGCAGCGAATGCTTGCTCCTTCCCTAACGACTCATCTGGTATTTAATTTTTCAAGGTCGTTTAATCTAACCTTTTTGAGCGTTGTTTGACGCACTCAAAGGTTTCACGCACTTTTCGCTTGGCGGGCTTTTGAGTGCCACCGAGTGGGTTGTAGCCCATCTCGTGCTCCTCTTCTTTCTCCTCTTGGTTTTTGCCGCTGGTCCCAGACTAGGCTAGAGCTGATTATTTATCATATTTCCAAATATTGCTGGAAATATACCGCTTGTTTCCAAACCCCACTGCGTTCTTTAGTTCGATGCTTGTTGGGACTGCGTTTCAATTGCTCTTCAGGAAAGACGTTTTAAATTGTTAGTGGACGAGGGCCTAGCGCGTATCCACTTGTCCACTACAGTTGCCATATGGATACTGCGGTGACCCGGTAAAGATGGACAGCTATTGATGTGATGCCGGTCAGCTGATTTTTTTTACCCCGAATGTATCCAAATGGCAGAAACCAGTGTCCATTCTGCGGCAAGCGGCTTCAACCTAATTCACCTGCTAAGTGCACGTTTCGAAACCTTATTTTTTTCAGTTCCCTCTAATTTAGCCGTTGTTTGCACTTTCCCAGTGATTATGGGGTGCAAGTCCCGCACACCACCGACGACGGATATCGACTTAGACCGGTCCGCTGATAGTGTGTCGCTTACACACGGGCCGAAGAAAGCGCGAATCAACATAGTCTGGAACGACTATCCTGTTGATATAATTGAAGAAAGTAAGTTCATACAAATATGCGTACACAGTTTTCTTGCAGATGTCAGATGCGATGAGCGAGATGATGATGAAGTCTTCATCTTATACTCGGTTTCACTCATCCGAGAAGACACCCATAAAACGTGAACACCGAAGACTACATCTTATGCTGAAGAAGGACTGAGGCATTATGTACATTTCTTCACATTCATCAAGTGGGTAATTCATGATACCATCCCAACGTTTTCATCCCCAGTGATTTAACTTATCCATCTATGTGTTTCAGTATAGGGTAAAGTTTTGCTTAACTCGTAAGGTAGGACAAACGCGGTGAACCGTTGTAACCTCCTAAGCAAGAAGTATTCCTCGAAGTCGTCCTTTCTGCGGGTCACCTCGTCTCCATTCCGTCGTGCGTCACGATTACATGGAAACGCTTACGGCAGTGGTAGCAAAGAATGGCAAAACATGACGAATATAACCAAGAAGGCACCATTAACTTGTCAAGTTTCGCGCCTTGTCCTACGTAGAAATAAGCATATAGGCGTACCTTTCGTTTGCAGTTTTACAAAAAGTTCAGTCCTCATGTTTTAACAACGGTTCGGTCGTCGGAACTATTAATAAGTCTTCCTGCATAATTACGCCCAAATTTAAATAAAAGCATGTTTTCATGTCTATGACATCGAGCTGCATCATGTTCCACCATAAATTCTCCAAAATAACACAGCATGCAACTTTTCGTTATTTTACCATTCATCCCTACGCCACTGAACTATCGCACATTTCTTGCTTACTTCTTCGTAGGATTCAAACAAAAAATTTCCAGGCAACAGCAGCCTAAGATTTCATGAACTGAAACATGCCACGAAATTTCAACAACTTCAATGGCTAGACATTTTAACGAAAAGGTTACAAATATATTCAGGGTCTACCGATTACACGCAGCCGGCAGTTGCCACAGTTAACTCCCGGTAACAACGACCACATGCGAGCAGAAGCCAAGACGCACGAGGGCGAGGTGTGTATTAATATATGTTGATTTTGTTGAGGTCTGTTGCATCATTTTTTAGATTGCTGTGCTTTGTTTGATAAGTGTTGAAGGGTGGCCCTGTTTTATTATTTTTCCTTAAGAATAGACAGTATTGATCATTTTCATTCTTACACCAGCTACTGTAACTGTCTCCCTTACTCTCATTCAGTCAGAGCCCTGTACAATTCTGAATGTCAAAATAAGACCTTCTTCTTCCATATTCTTTCTTGAGTAGCTTATAATTCTCACCATTTCTCAGTGCGTGAACAACCAATTTGCTCCGACCCAACCAATGACCATTTGTTTGAGTGAGCTCAATTCCGTTTTATCGTTCCCCATTACCGAGCTGTGCCTAGTTGTCAGATTTGTTGTACAAGCACATTCTTTATTCATTTTCTGAGGATTTTTCACATTCGAGGTGAGATTCAATTTTCATATACATTGAGTCAATCAGTACCCTATTAAATCCAGTTTTCACGAGCGCCTTTTTATTAACCGTTTCGAATATACATTATCTTCTCTGCCATTGGATATTTAGGAAGGCATTTTTAGATTAACAGATTACGCTTAACTCGTTGTGAACTTGAATCGTTAGCAAACGATTCAATAACACAAACAATGGACAGGTAGTTAATATGTACAATGAATGTAACAGGTATGAAGAATAATATTTAACAAGAGAACAAGAAGGTAACAGACTCTAAATGGTCATCGGACGCCCGCTCGACATTAAACAGCAAGAACCGGCTGGAATCGGATACTTCGAGACCCTTGCATCCAACCCGTGTATTGATAGCTGAATCGTCTATTAAAATTGGGGGACTTTCCTGTAACGAGGGGCTGGTTCATCTTCATTTGTATCCTCGGAGTTATGGGTTACTCAACGAAGGTCTTGTTGAATGCCCAATTTTATGCTGGGTTATGATGACAAAGGTCAATGCAGGTTTCTCACTCCGAAAGGATATAAAGTTCCGAGATCATTCTCCAACATTTACTAAGCAGTATCCAGGAAAGGTTAGCTCTAAGTATACACTGTTCTGATAGGCTGTCAGAAGCTGAAAGGCATCACCAGGAACAGCAGCGACAACGAAAACCCAAGTCCAATGTTAGCGAATGTTGGTCAAAAGTCCGGATAACCGTGCCGTTGGCGGCACGGAGATGAGGAGCGTCTGACCGTGTCGCCTCTGAAGGGGCCTATGGGAGTACGCTAACCTGCGCTCCGGTGTCCACCAGGAATGCGGTCCCTGTGGAATGATTCCAAGCAAACCTAAGGCGACTAGAGGTGGATGCGCCGGCGACGTCCGTCGCCATTACGCGTCGGCGGTCCGGTCTCCCTGAAGCGGTGAGGGAAAATAGCAAGGGGTTGGACATCCAGTAGCTTTAGCACTATATCGATCATGGTACCAACGGAAGGCTTTACGAGGCTGTGAGTTACGTCGACGGGGCGACCTGCTGGTACGCCAATGCCGTGGGGATCGCCTTCGGGAACGGGTTAGACTCAGACTGCCTAAATCTCTACGTTAGGCAGCCACTTCCGCCCATAGAGTCAGGACTTCTGCAAGGTCGGTTGAGTGCGAACTTACAGGCCGCTTCGTAGCTGAGGTCGTAGGAATAGCACTTATTCTAGGATTATTGAGATTGTGCAGAAATGGTTTGAAGAGCTCGATCACTTGCTCGACAATTTCGGCAGCTTCTGATAGCGATCGTGAGCTGGCTACGGACACAGTAGCCTGGGCTGTCTCCGACAGCCTCTGCACTCACAGCTTTCGCAATAGTGACTCGTTCATGTGGGAGCCACCGAGAAGTTGCCCATTTCACGGAGTGACGGAGAAGGGCGTTTGTCACCCAGTTGTAATTCGCTGAAAAGCTGCTGTGAGTGGGTCTTCTTTGATGGGTTTACCCGTTTGATCACGGCCTCCTTAAGAGTGTCATAGCGATGTTCCGCAGGTTGAATAAGGAGGACCTCACGCGGCTGCATTGTGACTTCCTTCGGAAGCCTGGACACTAGCTGACTGGACTTCGCCTGGTCAGACGAAATTAGGTTGTTGACAAACTCGGCTTCAAGGTAGACAAACCACAGTAGGGGATCCACCTCCAAGAATGGAGGGACTGTTAGGGTAATTGCGCCTACAGTATGCAAATCTGGGGACTTAGTATATTCCCCATACATGGTAAATGCTCGATAGATTGGAATGTGCAAAAACGGGAAATATAAAATGGGTGAATAAATATGAAAATTTGGTCAGATCTACTATATAATCAAAAATTAAGTACGGTCAGTAAAAAATAATAAAATGCTGTATATAAAAGTATACGCCAAGAAATTGACTTACCAAATGCCGTGAGACGAGAATACGAGGACCAAATACGCCGGATCACAGAATAAAAACGGCGGACGAGATTTTGGCGAAAATGCCATTGTCGGGCTCGCCAGTTTGTGAGAACTCTCCCACAAATCCTCACTCCAGATTCGATGAGTTACCCAATGGCAATAATTTAGAACACAACAAGGAGCGCAGTACTTAATATATTGCCACGACTGAGAAGCGAAAAAGTGTACAGCCAGCAGGCGTCTTGCGTGTAACGTGCGGAACGGAAAAGTTAAGAATTTCTACACAAACGGAAGTAGAGCAAACAATTGGGCTAAACAAACATGCCTCATCAAGAGGTGTCAAATTGTACAACAAGATACCAACAAAAATCAAGCTGTTCTAGGTGTTCCCTACAGCAGCCGTCATACTGTGATACAACCTTCAACACATTATAGCGCGTTGGGATAGGAAGGAAAAACATAGGGTATTGTTCTTTCCGGTGATGAGACACTAATTAGAAACGCCCATACGGCCAGTGATTTCCGCCGTTTATCAACAAACAGTAAGCAGAAAACGAAGAAATGAACAACTGTTATTATTTTCATTATAAGGCGCAGTGAGTAAGAGGGCTACACGGGTGGAAGAACGTGAACATTCATTGGCGAGCGTCATCTTTAGTCTGAAGTGAATGGAAATGTTACGAGTTGAAACAATAAGAAGTACTTCACCATTACCAGTAAAAAAAATTGACGATTATTCATATATTATTGGAAAACGCATCTAGAATACATTTCATGGCTTTAATAACTTGATTTTAACATGAAGTGTATTTTTGTTTTACTTTTTCTCATTTGCTAAGTTGGCAGATAGTTATTTTGCGGCGGGAGGTTAACACGGCAACCTAGAAGTCGTCCCCCTCTCATCATGGTTTGCGAAGAATCGTGGGTCACGCGTGAAAATATCACAAATCGGGATGTACTTCTTCATGTTGCAAGAATTGCTGAACATGCGGAAAGATTCACAGATATGGCTGCCGCAATGAAATTGGTGACGGAGCAAAAGAAACCTCTTGGTAACGAGGAAAGGAACTTATTTTCGGTGGCTTATAAAAACGTTGTGGGGGCCCGTCGGTCTGCTTGGCGTGTCATATCCAGCATCAAGAGTAAAGATGCTGATGACGAAAAATCGCCAATCAATGAATTGCGTCGGAAGATTGAAAGTGAATTGGAGTCGGTATGCAACGAAGTCCTGGTAATAACGTCTCCAATTATTATAAGTTTTGCGTATAGGATATTTTGCAGAATCATCTAATTTCCAGCGAAACTACTGATGACGGTCTTGTTTTCTATCACAAAATGAAAGGTGATTATCTTCGCTACTTGGCCGAAGTTCAGACGGGTGACAAGCGTAAAGAATCCGTTGAGAAATCTCACCAGGCATACAAAGAAGCCACTGATAAAGCTAACGCAGTTCTTAGCGAGACTCATCCAATCCGGCTAGGGTTGGCCTTGAACTTTTCAGTGTTCTATTATGAGATCCAAAATGATCCTGAGAAGGCTTGTGAATTGGCGCGGAAGGCTTTCGAAGATGCGATAAGTCGATTGGATCAAATACAAAATGAATCCTACAAAGATAGCACACTTATCATGCAGCTCCTTCGGGATAACTTAACGGTAGGTATAATCTGGGAGTAATTCCGCTTATTTTTCTTTTAGCTATGGCAATCTGAAAAAGAACCTGATCAATAATTTCTGTGAACGTAACGAAGCTAAACTTTGCCACCCTGCGCACGGGCTAAATGTTCTGTTCATCCAACCCTGCTACATTATATTCATGCCGGAATGTTGTGTTTTAAATCTGGCATATCTTCACTTTAATTTCCTACGAACGATTAATACCCTCCATATGACGCCCACTTAACTGTTATACCCAGTAAACACTCCACCAAAAACTATCTGTGCAGTCCTAAGAGTTGATACGTGTAGAATTGATCAGTAGAGCTCATTAGCGTTGTGAAATACATACGTATTCAAAAAGTAGTTTGAATTGTGAGTGTAGTCTATAAAAAGCCGTGATCCTCGTGTTAAACGTTTTCATTCGTACCGTTTTTGTCGTATGGTTTTGTGTCATGTGTATGCTAGTCGCCGGCTGTTGTTCAGTGCTTAGTAGGCCGACGTATAAGCATGAGTCGTTTGGCACAGCCTTCTGGAAAATATTCACTCGCCTTGACGCGTGAGTGCGATGAATATTCGGATTGGTTGTTTCCGTGTGTTGTGTCGGAGAGCAAGGTCTTCAGTATAGTGATTTAAGCTTCGGATAATTTCGCTATGACAACTAGTTTGTAACCTGTGGATTCGCTGTTTGAAAGTTGATAATGATTCGCAGCCAAACTAATTAAAGCCTTTCATAACTCACCGTGTAACGTTCCCACGGAAATTCTTCGTCGCGCGGTATTCTATTCATGTCTTTCGTACTTCAATACATTCGGAAATATCCCTGATAAGCGCTTTACCATTAGATTAGACTATTTCAGCTTGAAGACAAAACTGTGTCTACATTAGACGGTATAGTTTGTGAGAGACTTGACATCAAAGCTAGTAACCATCGGTATCAAACCACGTCGGTGGCCCTATAACTGCTATTGGCAATATGTTCCCTGCGTCGAAACTTCAAAGCTATCACATGCTGTATGGGTACGTTTGTTTCATTGTGTTGTAACGCGTCCATTTTTCGTGTCTAACCGAGTGAATTGATAGCTATTCGTAATAATGGAACTTCATTCCTTCGTTTATTCTTATCTTGTCCTGAAATAACCGCGACCAAATTTCGAGCATGTTTGCACTGAAAAGCCAGTAAGACACACTTCGTACTTCCAGCTTCGGATTGTTCCTGTGTCATTTTGGCGTGTTCCTTCTGAGTGAATTCAGGTTAGTTGGACTCCGAACTTTCTTTTTTCGCCTAGTGACATTTACACTCCCTCGTGAGACTGCATATTCCGACATCTTTCCATACTTTCCGAATGAGTAAGTCTCGGGTATTGGGCTTTCGTTAAATCTGCAGTATTTTCATGCCATCTCATGACGGTTGTTTCGTGCGACTGATTTCATGCTGCTCACGGAACGTGATAAGCGGTAATACGAATGTGTCCATTGTGCATGTCCTTGATGCCTTTACGTGACTGATAATAATCGGATGGTTAATCATTCGTTGCTTCATCCAGTGACATTTTTGTATTGTCCTTCATATGTCCCCTGTAGAGGTGTTCCTTGTACATTACTTCTCGTTACTTCAGATTCTGGTTGTGATACTCTGCGTTAGACTCGTTTATATGAAACCGGGGGTCCTGTATATTTATTCACGAAAAATAGACTAATCGCCCGAAGTGCGTTTACGTCGCTTGATTTAATATCCAGCATGGTCTGAATCTGTGTGTTCTTGTGTTTACGATGGAGTCATCTCTCTAAATCCTACAGTTTTATCGAAGAGTGCTTAAATGTAGAAAACTGGCTATCCGTTTTACTGTCAGCGGTTACTGCGTGTCGGGTCTGAGGTTCATCATTAATACAGTTGGCAGTACATCAGTAGTTTTCATTGACGGTTAAATGCCATACAACCATGGAGGAAGAAATGGAAATGAAGAGGACCTCACTAATAAAAGTAGCTGCGTCTATATTCAAACATCCGACATTAATGTGCCTACATCTTGCAAACAAGCAATCAAGCTGAAAATAGAAGTAAGGTGGCATCAACAGGACAACTCCCTTACGGATTTCACTGCCTCGCGTTATCAAGTGCACTTACTTTACAGACAGCTCGCCTAATCAACGACAACATTCACGCTACTGAACCTGACTGGCTGGCATCTCACTTAACGCCACCAGCCACTGATTGTGAATCGCGAGTTCCCCATTCAGGGAGACGAACCCAAAATACACTAGCCAACCCCTTGATGGACGACTTCATTTCTTTACCCCGGGTCTTCGTAAGTCCACCTCGCATCTTATGTCAATCGGCCGCAGCGTCGGCAAAGTGCTCGGAGTGGCAGATGACTAGCTGACATTCTTAGTGCATGGCCCAGTCATCTAAACCTGTGTAGACGTAAAGATTGTCAGAAGAACTCGCTTGGAAGTCACAACCAAATACCTGCTTTGCAACTTCTTTATTGCTTACTCTTCGGTGCCACCCGTTGCCGGCGATCAAGTGCAGACGTCGCTGATCAGGTACCTGAAGATGGTTTGAGCTCGATCTTTGTCGAATGTGGATTACTTTCTGGATTTTTGATGATGGCCTTCCAGCGGACTACTACACCACATGTCAGTGGATGTGAGTCTGACCTGTGGATTAGGACTTGACCTGGCATTTGTTTAAGCGTTCGGAATATCCCGGGTGACGCTTGAAGTGAGTGATATGAAGCGTAAAGGTACACCTTGACAACCAATGTCGATTAGTGTCATCTGCATTTTTCCTGTCCGTGGTGTCGATGACATCATTATGTTTTCGGTCTGCTGTTTGCTTCAAGAAAACTGTGCGTCATTCTAAAAGTAAAAGGAATCTACAACTATGCCCGCCATTGGCGGCTGTATGTCAGGCAGTTATGCTGATTTCTGTCGGTGATTGCGTTTGTGATGTGTTGTGCAGCTGTCTGTGATCACGTTTTCAGTAGACAAAGTGCTGTGCCTCTGTACGAGCAGTCCTGTGTTTTCGCTAATCTGCATATTCGGACTGATGTTCTACATAAACATGACCAGCTGACACTGTGACTCAGACAGCTGCTCACTACAACAGCAAGGAATATTCCAAAGGAAAAATGCTGGTAATGTGGATGGAAGCGGCTTGCTAAAAGATAGTTTGGGTCACGCCGTTGACTGCTGTACGTTTGCTACGTCGTGTAGCGCAGCTAAAGTACGATGTATCTACTCGAGGAGTCGAGCAACGCTTATTATCTATCTGTCCGATTAGTCAACTGCCGTAAGTCATATCAACCCCGTGGTTTTGTCCTTTCTTTTCTGCCGTGAAATCATGGTCAGGCTGGCTTACCGCGTTGCCTTAGGACTACGTTGTCCTGGATTGCTCTTTTTACATGTAATCATGTTGGACAGGTCAAGGAAGGGAAGGCAGAGAAGTGGCTGAGTTCATAAGGCGTGCCGCGTTTTTGATGGCCTAAGAGTGTCTGTGTGATAGAGCAGAGTTCTAGAAATATACGGCAGAAATATTGTTTTAGTAGTTGCAGTGTTACTGTTTTCGACTGAAGAAAGAGAACTAGGAAAGTCACATTGAAACAAAAATTACTCAGATTGTCCAACGGCTGGCCGTGACCGTCAGTGCATTTGATAGTGTTGGGAAACATTCAACACACCTACTACGCACATAGTAATCGGGATCAAATACAAGTGCTCTGTTCGCCGCATCCCCGGGCTGGATTGGCCTGTTGGTAGCATACGGCTTCGACAGTCACCATGTTGGATCCCCCTTCTAGCCCCCGCTTGCGGAATAACCGACTGGGTGTTGTCCAAGGTTAATGATACCCCCAACAAACCGGTCCACACATCTTTACTTCTATATCCACAATTATCATTTCTTTAGATTGACAATTGACCAGTAAGCTGTATTGGTGAACACTCCTCTATAATTGAACATCTGTTGTCCTCGGAACGCGTACGGACGATGTTAGTTTTGCTTTTCATTCATTAGACCATACATTGGGTGTGCCGCTTTTACGATTTCTGAGGTCGCTGATATTGGATATCGCAGTCAGACGTGTGGTATCATACAGAGCCCCAATACATAACTTACCGGATCACATTCCACTGATTGTTAGTTTGTGCTCCGTCTGACTCATTAACACTGCTGTGGTCCGTCAGTACATACCAAAAAGCCGTTTATTTCATCACATCTGTGTATTCTCATGTAGACATCAGCCCACATGTCTCCTGCAGTCTTCTGACACGGCCTAAACACTCGGACATCATTTTGCATGCTAGTAATGTAAATGCACGGTTTGCATTTCAACACAAGCAGCAGCAATAAGTCACGTGGAGACCATCCTGTGAAACTGAAACACATGTAAATCGGCGTCAGCTACGGTTTACGTCTCTCAGGTAAACATTATTCTTTCTTGAGTAATCATTTTTCTGCCTGCCTTGTTTTATCTATTATTTGAATGTTATCCACTCATTTAACTGCAGCATAATCGTTTAGAAATTGAGCAGTAGGACTGGGTGCATGGCTTGACAAATGAAGCTAACTTTCAACATTGCCAGTGTCACAACGGTAGCGTGATGCAGTCAAACGCCTGGCTAGTAGCTCAGCCGCTATACGAACCACCGATGTCTGCGTTCAATCGATCTTATCGGTGGCATCAACGAGTGAGCAACGAGGAGGTTAGGAAGCGGGTGTTTGGCACTGATTGTCAAACGAGTTCTTTTGTTCAGTCATTGCATTTGCACAGACTTAGATGGTTAAGCCGTGTACTAAGGATGCCAGCTAGTCGTTTGCCACACCGAGCACTGTTTGCCGACGTTGCGGTCGATTGGCGCAAAGTGCGAGGTGGTCAGATGATGACCTGGCGTAGACAAATGAAATCGTTCACGAAGGGGTTGGTCACTGTATATCGGGTTCGTCTCCCGGGTTGGAGCCCTCGCGACTCAGAGAGTCGGTGGCTTGAAACTTTAGGTGAGATGGCGGCTAACCGAGCTCAGTGGCGTGAATGTTGTCGTTGTTTGGCCAAGTTGTCTGTGAAGTGAGTGCACTTAATGACGCGGGGCAGTGAAAGCCGTAAGGAAGCTGTCTTGCTGATGACGCCTTACTTTCATTTACAGTTCGGTTGTTTGTTTGCAAGGTGTAGGCGTCTTGATGTTGTATGTGTGAATGTAGACGTAGCTGTTCTTAGTGATCAAGTCCCCTACCCTTTTTATCTTCTCTCTTCCTAAGCATGGTTTGTTTCTTCTTCTTCATGGTTGTGTGGCAGTTAGGCATCATTGTGAACCATTGATGTATTGCTGTTTATAATGATGATGACATGGTTTGTGGATCAATAGTGACCGGATCCCTCTGGTCTAGTTCGACAGTGATCGTCGTAAACTGAGACGCAAGCTCTCGAGGAGTGCGAATGGATCGTGAGGGTCACTTAGTCAGGCGATCCAGACAGGTGAAGAGGGCGTTCCTGTTGGGTATTCAAATACTTCTCCTAGTTTGAAGTTCCACTGGCAGTCCAGGAGGTGTTAATGAAGCTCTATGTTGAAAAATAGCTCACAACTTTGTGGTTTGTTGCAGCGACATGACAGGCTTACTGAACATTTTGAGGGATAACTCAAATCGTGGACGACAGTGATAATGTGTTTCATTGACGCTTCTAACGATCCATCATTAAGAACCGAAGTGGCTGTTCGACATAAATTGCTGAGACATGGTAGTGCCTCTGTTGCAGACTATTACTTCCAGTGTTTACAAACATCGTTATGAGGGATTTCCGTTTGAAGAAATTGCAATCTTTCGTTTTACATGGGAAGTCGAAGATACGCCTCGTGGTTGGTGCTCGTCGTAGCCGCTCCTGTCTTTTAAACTGCGCCAGTACGTCATATAACAACGAGAGGGGTTGCTACCTTATCCCCTCCAAGTTGCTGTCAAGCCTGACGATTGGCGGTTTTTGAAACGGACGAACTTATGACCTGACCTCAGTTGTATTACACACAGCTTTACTTTGGGCTGAGAATGGGAGGATGAACAGTTAACACTTGTGGTATTTTTAACCTCTAACAGGTTTTCGTTTGGTGGTCCAAAATGCTCTCGGGAGCTGCCTTTATTTTAAAGGTGTTCCAGCGATATATCAATTTTTGAAATTTCCGTGCATCCATTCTGAGTGCTCAGGGTACATTTGTGGGTGGCTCTCTCGGGTATTATCGAAAGTAACTAGCGTTCGACATTGGTGTCTGACTTGCTCTTCCTTCTCAACTTCGTGGTGGTTGATATTGTGGAGGCAACACGCGGGAATTCTGAGAATCCCAAAGTGAAGCGTGTGTCAAGTAGTTGACTGATGGATGTTGAATATGCGAATGATATTGCTTCATTTAACTGTACAAAGAACGTGCGAACTGTGCTAGGTTGGTCAGATTTTGTGACAGATCTGCGCACATTGAACGTGATACGAAATTTTGTTTGCCTTGGTTCCATCTTTGATTTTGCGAACAGGCCGTTCCAAATGGTTGCACTTATCCAGCTTGTGTCATTTTCTCAGTTTACGCCATTGTTGACGATGTATCTGTCAGAATGGCGGAAGTGTGCGGTACATTCACAGATATCCGCCGTTTGTGATGTAGCGGACACTGCTTATTAATTACAAGACTGTTTTGCAATGAATCTGTACGTCAAGTCATGTTCCACGGATGGGAGACCTAATCCATTCTTGCGGAACCTGCGCTTAGACCCAATATTTTATAATTGTTGTTTCCGATAGTTGGCTGCTAACAATAAGGTTGAGCTCGTGAGTAGCGCGGTAGTTCATCGGTGTGCACTTCCGAAGTCTCCAAGGTGACGACCGGTTACCGAAGTGATGAAATTGCGTTGTGCACTTTGGCCGAATTACGTGCTTCGTATGGAGACGTAGTGTCTCCCTGTTTATTCACTGCGGTTACTGATGAAATTAGTCGGTGTCATGGTCATGGGCTATGAAAGCCTTGACTGCTCCGCTGAGTTGGATTGTTAGATTCCACCGTTAGTTGGAAACGCTGTTGGACACATGGTGAGTCCGTTCCCATTGGATTACTAACTTTTCTTCCTCGCAACTTTTCATTTTTGATTTATCTTTCATACGTTTGTACTCATTAGCTAATCTTCCATCTCGTGGGCCAGCGTCGGGGTCATCGGTACCCCCACCCATGGTACCAGCGACCGTTGCTCAAAATTGAAGGTGCGTTTCGTTTTGTGCGGCTGAATTTGATCTCGGCAACTAATGTTTGGAGCGGCAACCGCTCACCTAGCATACAGCGCATCGACCGACGAACGCTGACCTCAGTTTTATTTTGTTTGGATGGATTTTCCTGAAAACAATCACCTTAGTCATTCATTGCTGTCACTTGATACGTGCTAAGTAATAAAAGCAACGATAGTCAAACGCAGCAAACCCTGCAAAAAAGTCGCGTTTCTGGACCGTGATTTACAATGCATCATACGCAGGCATTGTATACACTTACTTTTTTTGGTTTTCAAACTTTTTTGATGGTAACTAGTGAAACTTCATGATCTGGTATGTACTTATCTGGACTACCATTCGAATGCCCACTTTACTTGGGCTTGATTCAATGGTGCGTGTAATACTGACTGGATTAAACAGGAACTAATCAGTTGTCCTTGGTTGATGATGACAGTTAGTTGTAAATATTTTCCACCCTTCACTCCATCGACGACCGGGCGTCTTTTTGACGTCATTGGCGACCAAGGCAAGGTGTTCTCATCGATTCCCTCCCAGAAGTATCGCAGCCCTAAAAGGTTGTGCTACCAAGCGGATTCAACAGTGCACATCTTCGAGCGAAATATCCGCTATAAGTAAAGTAAAGTGGACAGAGGGCACACTCCACACAGTCCAGCCCAGTTCCTTAACTGATCTCGCATGACTTATAAGAATGGGATAGGCAGGTAAGCCATCGGAATGCTGCATGTCTGTTACCATGTGACCAGAAAAAAACCTCTAAACCGAGAGTTTCAGTCTTTCCAACTAATTTCTTGGAAAACTGAACGAGAAAAGGGTGACCGAAATCTCTTAGGGGGAGCCGCTCGAAATTGCAAACACTCTACAAATGTTCACACCGATTGCAGGTCGAGTATATAACGAGTGTGACAGTTTCACATATATTTATGGGACATTTCCGATGAGTACGAGCAACAGACTAGAAGACGGTTTTTAAATACCACTACCATTAGTTGTTTAGGTGGTTGTGGACGCTGAAAGATCCGTCATAAGGTAAGGTTTGATAGTTGTATCCGCGATCTGGTCGTAGCCCTACATGTTCTTCACTAGTCTTACTTTACTCGAGTTCAGTGGGACGACTCACTAGCGAAAGAGTGGCTGATTTTGATGCGATATAGACATGCATCATGTTCGTGGCCGCCACGTCGATGTCGGGTTCATCGTTCGAAACGGTTATTACAAGAAAGTGCGTCACTGTCGCAAAACTCATGCACAAGCGACCGTACACTGGGACCCACTGGAATAAGTATTGTTACACTTTGGAACTCAGTTCTGTCTTCCTTGTAGGATCCGCCTTTGGTGTCGTCGGACGAAGCCTTCCGAGTCACCTACAAGGTTCGTCAATTTCATCCCAGAGCTGTCAGGCTGCAATGGCTATCAACGGCCGAGGCTATTGCCGTCAGACTCTACAACCCCTGTTTGTGTGCTAAAAAACAGTTCACGCAAACCTTACATCTCTTATGACCAACTATTCTACAGCCACTTGAAATCCAAACAAGTGTGAACCACTTGACACAGACGAATACATGTCTCACGCCAAGCACAAGTGATAGTGTTACACATTCACCAACATTCCCACCCTCTTTCAGTAGACCTTGACCCGCCCCATGTCTATAAGTTTAATCACTCATTTAACTTGTTTTCGGTTATCAGCTGTCCTGCTTATAGAAAACAAATACCTGACAGTAAATCGTCCGAAAGTACAAAGAAAATGAAATAAAGTGACACACTCACATGCTCTATGTGCTAGTGGGAGCTAACCTAATCGGCGTTCGCGCTGTGTAAGATATTGGCGTCGGTTTCTGTTTACCAATATGAGTTGTAGGTGGACCCACAATTATATTAAGCCTTTGAATCGTTGGAATCATCATAGACAGCAATACATTAATGGTTGTCACTTATGCCTAACTGCCATACGACCACCTGTATGGATGAACATCATGCACTAGTGCGCCTCAAGTTCGCTCGGCGCTTTGGTGAGAAGCCACTTCGTCGTCAATAACAGATTAGCGTATCTGGACTTACAGCGACACAAGCGCTCTACACCTACCGGAACGCGCTTGCCTCTAGTCTGAGATCTTATCCACTGGACGACCTTGAAGCACATTGAGGACATATGTGGCATGAGATGCTTAAGTGCGGTACTGCCTCGTGGGGTACTGCTCGTTAGGCTGCCAACCGCTGGGTCTCTATGTGATCACTGGAATTCCTCAACGCTCGCTGGAATATTCTATCAAGCAATGAGTATAACTAGACCCTGTAGGCCACTTACTTGGAGCTCCGGAAGCAATTATGTTAGGATCACGAGTACTGGTGGACACAACGCATTACCGAGATGGAACAAGCTGCTGCTACCGGGAACGCTCGAAAGCTTTTCCATCTCGTTCGGACAACTGGTAACAGGAAGTCAGGTGTAGGCGAGGTAATCGGCGAAGCCAGTGGTTAACACATTCATAACCTGCAACGACGCTGGGCTGTGCGCTTCCAACAGCAGTTCAACCGGCCACTCGCCTCGCTGACAAAGCCTTCGGGCTTTGTATGTGCTCATTGGTCTGTTGACGTTTCTCCGCATTTGGAAACAGAAGTCACTTTCGTGATCAGTTTTTCGAAATGTCACAAGGCACCTGGCACAGACGAACTCTCACCTGCTCTTTTTGCAGATGGAGGTCCAGCTTTAGATAAGGAGCTTACGGCTTTGCTCCAAAGGTCTTGAATCAGTGGAGTTGTTTCAAATGACGGGTTTGGCTAACATCGTCCCCATTTTCAAAAAGGTCTCACACACTTCATATGCAAATCGCTGAGGGATTAGCCTAGTCCCTATTGTGTCAAGGTTACTGACAGCCGTTGTACTTTGTTAACTAAGCGAAACGCACGAAGCACATATCCGTGAGAAGCAAGCTGGGTTTCGTCCTGGCTAGGGGTGTACTGATCGCACCTCGACACTTCGCCAGATGCTTAAACTCCGCCATCCACATAGAAAGTCGACAACCGTCTTTTCGATTTTCATTTGTTAAAGCTTCGCTTTGGGATTGTCTGTCGAAAAGTGCACCAACATCCTGAAGGCAATTCACTGTAAGACCTCGGGCCGGGTTCAAAACTTATGGCAACGTATCACTGACCTTTAGTATTCTTAGTGGGATGTGACAAGATGGTCCACCTCTCCTACTTAAATTAACTTTGTAGCAGACGACATAATAGTGTGTGCCCTGATATACTGTTACTGTGATGGCGTGAGTCTGCTTCCTGGCACTCGACTGTGATACATAAAGTATGCACACGTCATTCCAACCTGTGATAGACTACGGGGACCACGGAACATCATAGATGGAACAGAGTCTTAAGTTCGTCAGTATGATATTGCCCTTCTACTTCGCAAATACTGAGTGCTGTTGCATGATAGATGAGACTGTACATGCCCTCACCTTTAATGGTATGATGTTAGAGATAGCGTAGAAGTTTGTGTACCCTGGGAGCTGCATCGGCCCCAGTGGAATGCCCAGTGAAGTCACAAATCGTTTGATCTAGGCTCGAGTGGCGTTTTTCAGCTTACGCCATCTGTGGTGTCGACATAACCTCAGTCGTCATGTGAAAGACCCACTCTGTAATGTCACCGTACGAGCCGCCTTGTTGTGCGACTGCGAAACCTGGCTCACTTCCGTAGATGTTGCTCTCGGAGTGTATGTTTTCAAACGCCGATTTCCCTGAAGCGTTGGCGGCACATGCTGGGAGCACCATATCGCTATTGATGAAGTTCGCCGAAGGGTCTTCAGGACGGCCAAACATTGTCGACCTGTGGCCATAATAGTCTCATCTCACATTTCTTGGTATCTTCCCTGTACCGGTTTATCGCTTGCCGTCTGTATCTTGCTTGCGGGAGGTGGTTTAGGCTGGAATCGGCATTTTAATGACCAGCGTAAGATACAACGTTTGGGTATGAAGTCACTGACACGAAAGCTTGCCTCTGACTGAGGTCCGAAGGGTAGTGAACATTGTTGATTGAAGACGCTGTCTGATACGGCAAAGAATAGGAGTCTGACGTTTGTGTGGCGGATCTCTGTCAGCATCGGTATAATTTTTCTCACCCTTTGCCTCTTCCTGTGCCTCACACAGTTTTTGTGATTCTATGACACGTTCTCCATCTCATGTGGTCTTATCGTGTTAAATGTTAATATATGTGGTAAACGCACAAAAATAGAATTCGACTTAAACCCACGTGTATCTCCGGTGTGCATGTCAAAACAGTACTGACTTAGTTCAATACACTGACGTGGTTGTCTGGTTTGGGCATTGCGTCGATTCGGAGGGCTGTGCTGCATAGGACTTCGGTACAACCGTATCAATCAGACCAAAGGGGAACAGTCAGTTGAAAAGCAGATGCACTCGTAGGGTTGTATGTCGCACTTCTGACCATGTAAGACTGCTTAAATAATGAGACACAATCATGTGAGCGTACAGAGGTGCCGTTTTTATAGTTGTGACACTGCTGTTTTCCGTGTGGGAAGGAGAGAATTCGGTAAGGGTAACTTCAAACAAAGAGTGACTCCGATCGCCCAGCATTCCACCGCGACCGCCGGCGTGTTGTTTTATGCAGTCGAAGAGTTTTCGATGTGATTCAAAACCCTGGTGTAGTTTCGAATATATGCATTGCGCGCAGCGGTGATCAGAATTAGAACAGTGTGTTACCTATTGTGCTCTCGACCTAGGAAAATCTGCTAGGTTATATTTTTCAGTTACTAGTTCCAGGTGTTGTCTCCAAAAAAAGACCCATCTGCTGTCTCGCCGGCCGGAATTTTAAGTTAAGAACTTGAGGTGTAGACCCTTTTGCAGAATAACTGGCCAGAGTGTATCAATAGTTGTCATTGTTCTGATAGACCACATTCTTCTGACCCCGCTCCTAATTTGTTTTTCTTCATGCTAAGGCGGTTGGTAGACATTGACACTTTTAATGTCCGTGCTGCTCGACAAATAAGTCAGCAAGCTGCTTTGACGAGCACTTCTTAAGTCAGAAACTGGTCGCGTTGTGTCTTGAACACGCGTGCTTACGATCCTAGTGTTATTCACTTGAATTCACTTTAGGGTAACCATGAATAAACAGCTATTTCTAAAAGTCTCTGGTAGTAACGAAGCGGGAAATTGCGGTCAAGCTTGGGCAGAGATTGCACTTAACCTTAAAGCAGACTAAGGCCTAACCGATTGGGTCTCAGCGAAGGGTCGCTTATGTGTCGCCATACTGTGCTCATCAGTCAGATTCTGTCGGAAATTACTTCAATGCATTATCTATGTCATATCTGAATATGCTCCAATAGACGTTAGTTCAAATGCTGTCAGGAGCATTCTTTTGAGTGTCATGTTTGTCTTCTGAGACAACCGAAACACTTAAACGCTTATGTAGTGTGTTCGACGTGTCAATACGACGCACTGTTAGTGACAATCGACTGTTACCACTATACTCATATAGTGACTTGCACATTTTAGCAAAAACGACATCAGTGCGTCACATGGCGATTATCCTGTGTAACTCAACGGTAAAAGTAAATTAGTCCTATCGGCGTCAGTTCTACTAAAGAACTCTACGTTTTTCAGTACCAGAATGATTGATTACTTGGACCCGTTGGATCTGTCTTTGAGAATGTCGCACAGCTATATCCGCTGTATTTGATTGGTTATCCGGTTGGACCATGAGGTAGAACCTTTTCACGTGTGTTACAGATTCATATCTAGAGTGACGTCCATTTATGAATGACCACTTGTCGTACCTGAAGATTCCACTGGAGCACACAGTGCTTTCTAATCGGCAAAGTTATCTTACGAATGAAATTTTAACATATCTCAGCGTATGTCGAACTGTTGGTCACTGGTTTCATTTTGCTCATCTTTGTAGATTCGTGGTTCCATAGGACAGATAAGCTCAAAAGTTGTCTACATGTAACCCACGTGTACTTGAAAAGACAACAGACGAATGCTGTCTTTCACTGGACTAACGACAAGTTT
This sequence comes from Paragonimus skrjabini miyazakii, assembly GCA_014338405.1. Lineage (NCBI taxonomy): Eukaryota > Metazoa > Platyhelminthes > Trematoda > Plagiorchiida > Troglotrematidae > Paragonimus > Paragonimus skrjabini miyazakii. Next base: position 47,441 of record JTDE01003083.1, on the reverse strand, counting down.
ACTTTCTGCTAGTATCAAGATATTTTGGTCTGTATAAGTTGAACGTCACCCAGAATTGATTACAGCTCAAGATCTCCTTCGAAAGTGACTGACCGAAGTCTCCTTTTACTAATTCAGTTCGTTTAGCTTTCTCGGTTATCTCAAAAATTAATGCGTCCCTTAAGCACATTATCTTTATGTATCTTCTCAAATGGTTCGGAGGCTGATGGAGCTCCTCCAGACCACAATCGATACTATGCTCACAATTTATTTCAGCGTAGACTACCGCATTTAGATCACATTAGCCATCGGTCGATCGATTATTTTGTCGTTGTGCTACTATTTTTGATAAAAACAGTGAATTCTGCATCAGCGCGTGTCTGTGTGCGCGTATACCGCAGGTCAGTTTGTTCTCATAGGACTACGATACTTAGTGTGCTGTGGAACCCGTGCACTAGTATTGCATATGAACCGTGCCGATTTGAGCAGAGCTTTGTGTTTCCGTGTGCGCCGTAGAGTTCGTCAATGTGATCTGCGTGTTTCTCAGATGTAAAACCCACTTTCGATAAACCAGACGAATTAACCAACTCACATCAGTTGGTGTTTTTGTTGTACTGTTGTCATCATGACTGTTGATCGTAGGTTGTGCGTGCACTGCCATAATACGTATACGACGGCTTACTGGATCACCAGTGTCTTACCATCGTTGAGTTACCATCGCTCAGACACGGATTTTGTTATGAAGTACACAACAGTTGTGGGTTGTGCTGAACGCATACTCGCCAGGGAACACGCATCATTCAGCGGAAAAAACCTGATATTTTTGCATCCTGATTATCGTGTGCTAGTCTGACAAAGTGGATTTCTAATTTCCAACCAGTTTTCCACAAACAGCATGCTTTTTCTAATAGAAAACAAGCAATTTCATTGACCTGAAATATCACGCGAATTCACGAGGTCCGGCACACACGTGCTTGCGGACCAGTTGAATTTAAAACATCGTAACGCCGATAAAACACCACCAGAATCAACTAGTTTGCCAACAGAATTGATTGGAGAAATAATCAATGACAGTCGTGGTCAATTTGGAGCCAAGAGGGACTGTATATACACACAGGGCGAATA
>JTDE01003083.1:22641-32980 GCA_014338405.1 Paragonimus skrjabini miyazakii | reverse complement strand
ACACTCCATTAGACTTACTACTCTGACCACAATCTGTCGGTACAGTCTAGGAAAACGTTCATCTTGCCCCGCGGATCGGTCGCCCAGTAATTTTGTTCTGCCTTCTAGTCGGTGGTTGAGGTAATATTACATGTGCTGTATTTCGACCTGGTGGTGGTTATCAGTTAAATACCCAACATTATGTTGGTTATGGTTTTTTCTTCACCAATCCTTATCCAGGCCGTATGACATGCGTTGTTGTCACACGACCTATACAGTTTTTCAGAACAATCACGAACGGACGAACGAATCACCGTCAATTATTGTGTATTGATATTATCATTCAGACGATCAACCTTTTGGTGTGAATACACTCCCAAGCTGGAGTACATGATTCCATCGATTCATGATGTTCGTCACTGGGATCCGACTACATATCCTAGCCTTTAGTCAGCAGGTACGTCCTGACGATCGTCCGGGGGTGCATTGGTCATTGGGTAGCCCATCTGATTGTCGTTTAACAAGCTGATGTATATAAGATTGAAGAAAGTGAGACGAAAGTCGGAATGTCTGATCTTATTTAAAAGTTTTACAAATGTACCAGATGGGTGATGTTTTATCGAAAAAAAATGTTCGCCACACTTTTTATTCTAAGACTAGGTAGAAATTGTCTAGATTCAACCCCTTTCTCATAGAGTTCGCCATCCGTAGTGTAGGCATGGTATTGCTTTATTTATTCCTCCTTTTGATTGTAAGCATATTGTATGACACGATAGCTTTTTTCAGTTTAAGATGTTTCCATGTCACTTTAAGATGTTCCAGGTAACTGGTTTCACGGAAGCTAATTTGGTTCAATCTCTGCATCTGGTAGAACCGCGTTCTCTCACTTTATGAGATCCAACCAATCTCTATGTTTTTCAGCATACCCATATGCAAACTGACTGTGCGTCCCCGTTCACCGTTGAGATACAATTAACCGACTTGAGACAGTTTAAATTGATATCGAGACATATGAAATGGAAAAAGTTATAGTCTGTACACAGTGAATGTGCTTCATAGGACTAATTGAAGATTGGTCGTTCCTATTGGACACTATGTTCTTAAAATCCGTTCACTTGGAGTCACTTGATGTATTTGCATTATTGATGAGAAAGTGTCTACTGATCTGTTGAATGCGAACAGTACGTAGGACTATACTTTTGTTCATTTTAGCTCAGTATCACCAAACCTATTTATAACTCTGAAAACATATCTGAATGAACTATCAAATGATTGTCTACGTGACGTTGTATGCAGTTATTGCCAGTTACACGAATGCCAACTTGCTATTGAAGAAATGACTATGTAATTCCGCCTGAACTACAATATAGCAGTCCTTGCTTGTCGGTCAGTTTGAGATGAACATACCTATTAGATCTTATGAGAAACTTCTGTTGTCGTGACGTTTTAACTGTCCGGGATCTATTTTTATACTTGAACCGTTAGTCTAGTTCGCTTTTTTGCTTGTTGGTTCACTTCAGAATGAAACTCACGATTCGAGAATAGCTGTCGCAAGAGTTCATAATCAACGCTTAAACTTGTTGAAGCCAAGGCTTGAACATCCTACATATGAGTATAGGAAGCATGTCTTCGGTTCCCTGCTGACCTCGCGTCTGACATTCAAACTTAAATTATACCGATTCATACTTGGTTTTTCAGGTCAACGTTCGTCGTCTGTGATTAGGTCCTCTCCCCTTCCCTTTTTTACTTCTCTCTTCCTATACAGGATTTGCTTTTTCTTCCTCGTGGTTGTGTGGCAATTAAGCATCAGTGTGAACCACTGATGCATTGCTGTCTATGATGATGATGTTTGCAGGTTATAGTTTATAAGCGCAACTGACTAGTTAATGAGACATTCATGGGAAGCATATAACTGAATTTCAGAGTTTTTGATCATAACTTTTTCGTTAGATTGAATCACATGAAAATCCATTAATGAGCACCTCAACAAACATCAGATACGCACCCATTTTTAAAAAAAATGAACATTGTGTTGTGATTGACTCATTTCCTCCCGGTACCAATAACGTATTTAACTTCTAAGTGTTTATCGGAACATTGACTTGGTCGCGGATCATCAAAGTCCTAAGTTCTCAGTAGGTACATTTGTCCAATTTGGATACACTGTGATCATTGTTATCGGTAACGGGAGACACTGTTTGGTATGATAGTATGCAAACAATTGGCAACTCTTTCAGCTGCGTTGGCTCTTTTGATTAACTTATTTGAAAAGAACTTGACTTGTCATCAATATCACGAACAGTGGATCAAATCATACTACCATTTGATCAGCCGTAAATTTGGATGTTTGCATGTATATGGAAATTTTTGAAAATTATTTCATTTCAGCTGTTGTTGTATGCAACAATGTGACGGAAAGTGACACCTTTTTAACGATGACCTGATAATGTATGTTAAACCTAACTAAGTTAGTTCTCTCTCTCAGTTGTAAGACGGTCTTTTCATCGTTGTTGTGTGTTGATAGCGTTGTATTGAGCCTACAATGTAAGCATCCGCATTCGAAGTCCTAAACTGATTCTTTGTTCGAGTGAGTGACTCACGTGTGTGACAGTTTAATACCATCAGGTGTTACGCGCGACTCGGTATAACAAGCGTTTTCTAGTTGATGTCACTACAGTGACCTGTGTTTAGATAACGTGTACTGTGCATTTCTCTGTCAAATCACATCGTTGTCTGACTTTCATTGTTAACCGAGAATTACTAATGCAACATTTTGAGAAACCCCAGTTTCCGTTGTTCTGAGGTTGATGAAATATGTAGTTACCTTTGAAACATCACAGTTTTCTCTATGCAAATCAACGAACCATGTTATCATCAAAAAAGTCTACTTCAGTTTGGTTTGCTTCTACACTACACCTTGGAAGGAACGTGTACATCTTTATTGAAAGGACAAACACTACTTCATGCGGGTTTCATGAAGGAGACCGTATCTCTTTCTCTCTATCGTTTCGTTTAATATCCGATCAATAAATACTGATAGTTTTCGCTGAGTTGCTGAGCTCAACAAGTCACAATAGGTAGATGGAAGTTTAGACCGGCAACCTATATTTAGGCTGTTATTCGCCCCGTCACCAATCCAGTTCGACTGCACACACACGGATTGGAAGGGAAGCGGCTTTACTGGTTCATGATACTAACTTAACTTCATAATATACAACCCGGTCACTTTCGACTTAGTTGCCGTTTCTCGGATTGAGAGAATAGGTGCCTTTCTATTACGGCAAATACTGTAAATTATGTGTTTGATATTCCTAAGTTACTTAGAACTAGAATGAAAATCTGAGCTACAGCGTCTCATCGATTTTAGTTAACATTCACATCTGTTAACTTTCATTGCTTATCACCTTATTAAATGGCGCTGAGTATTTTTGGCTTTCTCGATAATCAGCTCATCTTTTCTGTATCGTGTGTGTGTGTCCTCTGGATGAATTTAGTTATATCCAGTGTGGTCTACTTACAAGCCTGTTATGCTGAACGTCATTGTGTATCCCAATGGCATGCAACCAACGAATGTCAGAACAGTGAGGAGCCAGATATCGCCAAAAGCACGCAGTAGAACTACATACATAGATCAACATCTCTATTTATGCTACCTGCTTTTGTCTTGAGTTGGCCTATAAAACTAGTAGAACTAAGCTTCGTTTGCTTTACATTTTGTCACAATATACTACGTATGCATACGTGCACATATAATCCATATCGATCGATTACTAGCAAAGCGTTGTTGGCATGTGTAACTCGTGTGTACCTATGTTTGTCGCGTAAAACCTGACCATGAGCGCATCGTAATACACGATTGCATTGGTGTGCACAACTACATGTGTTAGTGTGCGCTTGTCTGTATACCCTTATCTGTCGCACTGATTATTTACCGAAAGGATACTAGAGTGTGTTGATAAGTTTCTCTCAGTTAGAATGTATACAGGGTTACATGGAAAAGTTTATTTAGTAACCAGTGTTGTACGATCATCGGTAACAGTCTCCTGGACGCAATAAAGAATCTGTTGTGTAAAACATCAAAAGTGAAGTTATATTCAGACAGAAATAGCCGGAAATAATAAATAAGGAGAGCACACTAGAAGGAAATCAATGATCTGTGGTAACGTGAACATTTCGATGGCAGTTAACGGTACCGCACACCCATATAACCAGTGTGCCACAACATGGTCTTTGCATGGTTGAACATGACTGTGGCTGCATCCTACATGATTTAGTGCAAACCTAAGCAAACGGGCAACCGAGAATTGTTTCAGTTAACCTTTGGCTGATAGGTTTTGAATTACTACCCTTGAGAAATTCATATTTAAAAGTGTATCACTCTGAAACCGACATTGAAAGCATACTGTCTGTAGAATAACCAATGAGATAGCACTTACCACTGTAGTTCGATGGCCTAGGGCCTTAGAACGGTTCTGTATCCAGCTGAGTAATAATCTAGAAATTTCCTCACAAGAACCCGATTATACTTGAAGCCCCCGTCGAAATAAAGGCGTGCGCTACTGTCCAGCCTTATCAACAGCGGATTTCGAGTCTAGTGCTTCTGTTCAAATGGGGTTGTAAAAAAATCCTGTTTGACAGCTAACTTTGTAATCAACTACCAGTGCTATCTCATTTACATCAACCAAATTCCCTACCGCTTATAAGCAAACAAAATTGTCAGACACACTTATGTGGCTTGAGTGCTACTACCGTTCACACGAAATTTTTCTTCACAAACTTTACTGATTGTTCAAGACGACATGTTCACCACATAGATCGTTTAAGCTTCAGTTTAGGTGAGAAACGGAAACTTGAAACGAGTGATGAAGGCGGCCACGATCTTCAACAGACAATCGGTTATACACCTCAGTTTCAAGTTTTTCCATAAATAGTAATCAACAATTAGTGGTTGTGGTTATGTTTTGACCGTTGACCTCAGGTCAGACATGGCCGAATTATCATATGAAAACGCCTGGTTGCACCTGCTTGTAGGTAACATTTAGGCTGCCCGACGAACCCGATAGGACACACAGTGAATGTTCTGTTTCGTCAAACTGATTAATCCTACGATTGTAACCTCTCACCAACTTGAACAAACAGAAGGTAGTAAACTTGCCACACTCTGTTTTTATTACTAAGAAGTAGTAGAAGAATTTGTTGATGTATAGACTCACATTGCTTCTTTTGATGAATTCGGGCACACCAAAATAATAGTGAACATTTTTGTTTAAAATGAAATATCAAACAGCAACTCCAGGATGATGGTCTACCAAGCAGAAGTTAGGATTCAATTGATCAAACGTATGAATTTACTTTAAATATTAAAGTATGCAGAAGATACAATATTCATAGTTGTAAAAACATTCAGCTTTTAATCGCGTCGTTAGGTTTAATAGCACTAAGGACTTCTCATACAAATCGAAACCGACCATTTAATTTCACTTGCTAGACATTAGTTTCGCCCACTTTATTTATGTAAATCGTATACCGTTCACAATTAGTCGCAGCCTACGCATCCGGAAAAGTCTTTTAGCCTGGTCACCCGCTCGTCGATTGAACATAATGGAACGGTTGTCATGCGCGTCATAAGGAGGATGAGCTCGCTGGGCACAAGTGTTTATCGATTAAAGTTTACGTCTGACACCCGTGATGTACTAAGTGTGAAATCAGTGGTGAAGTCGTCAACATGGTTAAGTAAGCTGATCGGGTTCGACGAATTGAATGCTATCTGCGTTTGAATGAGTTGTCAGCGGGGTAAATGCAATTAATCAAATTTACCAGCAGAGACCACAGACAAACCATACTACAGATACCGTCTCACTCCCGTGCAGTCGCCTCCAAGTTGTATCCGTGTCAAACACCGATGCACCGTTGTCGACAACTTAATGGTGTCCTAATATTAAAGAGGTACAACATAAAAAGACATACAGAGTACCAAGTTCACCTAGTCATCCCATTGCCAAAGAGACTAGCCAGATAAATAGATGGAAATAAACAGAACATGTTACCAAAACCAGGTTCACAGTTACGTCACCGGTCAACCGTTGCTCACAAGCAACGTGTGGATGAACTTGTACGAATCAACTGAACCCGGGCGTTTCGTAAGACGCAATCCAATTTCCCGTTCACGCGAAGTTAACCATTTGCTGGTATCTTCTGACACGTCTCAGCTCGAATATACTCGGATGGTGCTGTAATCGAGGATTCGTATTACTGTGGCAGGTTCCCCTTTCTATAAATAATCATACAACAGTAGTGATGGACTAGTACGTTTTTAAAGTTACTGCCACTAATACTTTACACTGTCAGGATTAGTCATTGTCTGTACTCATGACCCAATGTTATCAAGCTGTGTCTACACCACGATCCGCATTTTATTGCAAAATGTCCTCTTGTTTGACATTCGCACGTTCGTTTATCCTAACTGGAGAATGGATTTTCAGGATTACGGCTTGGATGTGACAGACTGGGACTCAAAGAAGAAGCCTACGCTTCGTATGAGAATATAATGAGTTCGGCGGAAATCACGTGATGGACGGGCCAAGCTCTGGAAAATAGAACATCGTGATTAGTAACGGTCTGGTTGGATGAAAATTGTTGAAGCCAGTATGCAAATTTCGTATAACAGTGGCACTGATAATCTTCTCGGTAGAGAGATCAGTGCAGTTTGTCAAATGCTTTCGCAACCGGAAGATTGGTAACAAACTCATTGGTTAACTATTCTGTTAGTGGCTAATCATACAAACACTCGTGATTTGAAGAGTGAGTGGAGGGAACTGGAAAATGTGTGGGTGGTAAATTATTAAATGATAATCTTTTACCATTGGCAAATATAGCGAATACGTGGTGTGACCATGTCATGTCAAGACTCGAGGGTTGATGCAAGCAGAGCGAATTACAGCCATATCATTGACCGGATGTTTCGCGTTATCACTGGAGATTTCGTGATATCGATTACGTTCAGAATGAGACTGGACTATTGTGAAGTAGGGGTTGGCAAGGAACGAGTGTCAGCTCAGTTAGACAGGTCATCCAATCAACATTAAGTTATTGAAACGGTTGAAACTTCAAATTGCACAACATTCGTATAGGCGTGTTTTGGGTAGCTAACGTAACGTAACGCAACACAACGTAGAAACAAGTAATGAGGAGACAGCATCTCGACCTGACTACGGAGTTCATAGAAATCGCGGATGAACTTTGCCCACTGCAACGAGTGGAGTGTGTGTAAATGTGATGTAATACTGATGAATTATATTAACCGGATATGGTTGAATGTGGTGTTCTCGAAAACTCTGGATAAGTAGAATTCCGGTGACATAGTTGAAAACGTTACTACAACACAGAAAACACAATCGGCTGGTTCCACGCCTTCTTTCCAATGACGGCAGGATGGAATGAACGAGACGGGTGAATTAGCACAAGGTGAATCGAGAATGGCGAGTATACCATTAGTTTGATGTTTGATTCGAGTTGAGAAAACCAGTTCAAACATAGTGAGTGCCGCCAAGGGTTTGTATCAGTGGACGGAATTTTCAAGTATCCCTCCTCGTAGTTCTGCATAAGCCAAAACTCTGGCGTTTCGTAAGATAAACGTTTGTTAACGGCTGTACTGTAATTTAAGCCAGTTCCATTGAAGATTTGGAAAATGACTCACGAATCCACCAAGTTTACTCGGTTACACTCCCGTCAGTATTCTTCTAATTGAACGTCCGGACGTCCTGAACGGCACAAATCAGAAGGTGATGTCATAAGTAGTCTTTGCAAATTTGCAGTTAATCTTTCTGTATGAAAAATAGGTTTCAATGGCGGCTTGACTAAAACAACTCAGTTATTTCGCAGATCAATGCTTTAGTATAGTAAACATTATCTCACACTGGTTCCGCTGTTCTCCTGAGTTGTTTGTAGGAATTCCTGAAAGAGACACCACGCCATGTTTAAACATGTCTCAAATTTATTCCGCTCGTTCCACGACAACATTGACTATTTTTTGTGTTGAGCTGTCGGTCGCCTGCGGTGTATTTTTAACAAAACCATTGTTTGTTCCACCCATCTGTTCTCCTCTGAATCTTCCCAAGACACCTACTTTAGCAACACGACGCAGACATTACTGGTTGTTCACACGTACATCATTATACAGCAATTGAACCATTTCACGTCTTGCGAGGTTAACAGCGAAAAGCGCTTCACCGACGTATATTGTTCGTGTAAAATCTTACTGGTGAATATTCGCCCTGTGTGTCCTCTTGGCTTCAAATTGACCATGGCTCTCATTGATCATTTCACCAATCATGCTCCTGATGACGCTGACAATTCTATTGGTAAACTAGTTGAATCTGGCGATGTTCTATCGGCGTTATGACGTTTTAAGTTGAACTGATCCACAGGCACATGATTTTACAGCCGAATGAAACTGCTCGTTTCCTAATAGACAAAGTATGCTGTCGGTTTTAAATTGGTTGGAAATTAGAAATCCGCTTTGTCGGACGAGTGCATGGCGGTCAGTATTTCGATGGTTGAGATTGTAGTAACCTTACTGGTTAGTATAAAACTGTATCATCTTGGCTTATAATTCTGATATTTTAAAATTAACCGTCAGTCTGAACCATAAAACTTACCTGTGTGATTGCACTTTTCAGGTCTAGTGTAAAACGCAATACTGTGCAACCATCCAGCACCTGTGCACCATTGTTAATTCATTGTAAAATCATGGTTTCAGTGCATGACTCACTCTTGCTGCTTCGTCGTTTTTTGGTATGGTGTACTTTCTCCGGCTAAGACACATCTCTGTGAGAATTACTTCCATTCCAAACTGTTCTACTATTTTTACTCTGTCTTTTTCATTCTCTGATTGTGTAGCTATTCAGCCCCACTATCGTCCACCGTTGTATTCCTTTAAGTGATAGTGTGGATGATGGGGATATTTATGCTTTGTACTGTGTATTAGCTAGACGACCATACTTAGCGAAGTAATTATCTGATCACCTTATAGCTGGCGGGTAGTCTCACAATCTCAGTTTATTAAGTGTTTGCATTTAATACTCAACCTACCGTCGTGACCACCCATCATGATACTGAAGAGTTCTCCAAAACTGTTCTTTCTTTCTGACACAATAACAACAGTTGCGATACTGATCGAAATACAGTCCATTTGGCTATGCCACGTCGACAACCTAGACGTATGACCCAGTAAAACAGTCCTGTGAACTTTACAATGCCAATATAGTCTACAAGTGGCTGTCATCCTAGGTAGCACATTCGAGAGTATGTTAGGTCTCGTCAGGTAGATAGATTGTTGAATGACATCATCGTTTTAAACAAATAGTCAGACGAGATCGGCTGTACTTCCATCCTGGCAATATAATCATTATTGTGTAACTTTTGGAAAGATGAGATTGTGGCTTTTGAGTAAACAGACTTAGTCTGTGAATGTTATCAGATAACTTCCATAGTGAAATTATTCTGTCCTTATCTTTCCAATGGACTTGCCACCACGTGTGTTTGGTGGTTGAACTAAATGTTCAGCAAATTTACGCAAACGAGTGGGCTTAGAGTCTTCCAGTCTTTTCAGCACTAAGAATACGCTTGTATGAAGCGCTCTGATAAACATTTTGAGCAGAATTTTAATACTACTTCTGATTAGATTATCAGAGAAGCGAAAGTTAATTTTCCTCCGCCATGAGAAATTTTATCTTCTAAAACGAACAAGTTCCATTATTTTGTCCTCATCCCCGTAGAAATTTATGATGGACGTTCAATTTGTATGCCTCTGTTGCAAGGAAATGGTATCGGAAGAACCTATGAGAGCAGACGATGTGTTTTGGCAATGCATTTGATGGTAATCAACTAGCAGTGGCTAACGATGCATTCTTGGCTGATTATCCTAGAAGAAAAGTTGAATTCCCATGTTAACTGATTAGAGGTGGCCTTTGCATGAGAGATGCATTGTTCACCAAGACACTGTCTCTACTAATCTAGGTGAAACAACTAGAGAGAGTTAAAACCATTGGCGTTCTGTTTAAGATATTATCATATATAATAAACGCTAGTATGTTGACTTCCAGATTTGGTACGTTGCCTTTAATGTGAACACAAATAGTGGGCTAATGATTGAGGCGTATGGTATACGTAAAGGAAATTAATTGGTACGATTAGGCCGAACTGGTGATACTAGAATATGCTGTAATATCTACACGGAAGCTGCAAGACGCTTTGGTGGGACAGTTAATCAGTGATCATGTATAAGCTATATTTCCCAGCCTACCGCTTCCTTTTACATTGTTCATATCTGAAATTTGCTGGGGGTTCTCTTTTCACGAGC
>JTDE01003083.1:11098-22541 GCA_014338405.1 Paragonimus skrjabini miyazakii | reverse complement strand
AAGTAAGTGGTTTGAAAATGTTATGTGTGTAATAACTGCACGACTTTCGTAATTAATTGTGGATTCTGTCGACGCTACGAATATTCTTGTCAGTTTCTAAAGCATCACCTACGAAATACCACATCGACAAGCATCTCAAACAAGAAATAGGGGTGAAAAGTCACTCTTGTATCGAGCACGATCTCTTCCTGAAAGGAACACCAAATGTACTGGGTAAAACGTTTACTGCAGCCCAACTTAGCATAATCTTTTAAAGTCACTGCATGCCTTATGGATTTGTTACCTTGGTTAGCTGCCTCTGTGTGTATATTTCATTTCAACCGATTTGGAGACGTCTATAGGAGAGTTTGATACTTCACCGGGCCCACTTCGTTGTTCTGCAGCGACAAACCTTTTAGCTTCTGTATTTGATGAAAGTTTCCTCCTCCAGACTTTGCAGTTTAGTTTGCGAACATGTCTCGCAAGTTCTTAATGGAGTTCAGATCGGAAGTTCTAGTTGGCTAATCAAAGTGTGACAGTTTTGTACTTAAAAATACGACATGTACAAGTTGAACATCACTCGTAGTTGATCACAACTTTCGCATCCCCAAAAGCTTACTAGCCAACCCGTTTCGGAAAGACACTACGTCCTGGTTTCTCTCTTGTTAGAGCTCGTCAGCAGCGTGTACATTTTTTATAGACCAAATATCACACCACATGTTGAAGAGCACAAATACCATCCAAGCCGTTTAACGATCCCTGCGAATTCAGCATAGAAACAAGTCCAAGTCTTGGAGCCGTTGATCGGAGTTAACAAGACAATTATCGTGTTTTATCTGGTGACAATCAGGCAGTCTGAACGCTACCCACAGACCAATGTGGCTGGGCGGTCGCAAACGATAATTCAATCTTCCCTCGTATGAGGTCAGTGGTGCAATGACCAAGATTGTTGCCCCATGAATGTGTGGCCGGAGTTCAAATCTCGGTCCTCGCATGGATGTGCACTACTGACAAGCTCGAACACGAACGAAACTCCAATTTAGTGCTTTTGTTCGATAGGGGTTGACCGAGTAGTCTATGGGATTGAGAAAGTTGAGACTGATTTTGAGTGATGTTCAAATTTTATTAAGCAAAATCTCTTATTTATCAAAAGTACCAACCGAAAATGCTATTCGGTAACATTGAATCTATGTACTATTGCCTTACTGTGCTGCATGATACAGTTTTCGTTGTACATCCGAGTAGCAAAAGGATGAACGTACAATTGAGACGTACTGTTGCTAAGAACTGTTGCTAAGACCTTCGTTTGGTATTACTAACTGTTATTTTTTTTTCGCGAGGAGGTGATTTCCGAGTCATTTAAAAACTAGCGTTATACGTTTCTGAAAAAGAAATATCTACCCCTTTAGTGAATCGTGTCAGTACTGTCACCAGACAAAAATAGCCTTAAGCTTGTGTTTTATTTTATCATTGTAGTTAGCCTTTTTCGCTGACTCCAGTTGAGGCTCTGCATGTTAAACAAATGTGAAGAGAGATGTCAGAAACAGTTTTTGCACAAGAACATTTCGCTACATCTCATCGGGTACATACCGCGGTCTGTGTGTTTATGTAGTAGAGTTCAATGGACATTTTGAAGCTAAACAACGGAATTAACAGTTACACAATCACACGCATCTTCACACACGTCATGGACAGTCTGACACTGACGAACAAGCCTATCTGCTAATTGCTACCGCCTCCGCAAACCGAAGAAGTCTTCGATTTTTTGTTACGTAACATATCCGAAAGGGCTTCTCCAGGTTCAGTTGGGATCGAGCGATCAGTGACGCCGGTTCCTTGTGAATTGTCGCATTCTGACTTAAGCCCGGTGTTGTGGTGTCCATCAGCGTTTCACAAACCCAAACTAGAATGTTCAGGTTGCCCGATCGCCTCCAGAGGAGACACAGTTACTGTCTGTTAACTCCAATCGATGACCCATCGACTGGGACTTCTCTCTAAGTTGAAATCACAGAAGTCATTGACTTGTTGAGTGGTATATGATTACTGATGAGTAGTAGGGGATTTTGATTTTCATATAGATTGAACATCACCCACCGACTGGAAAGTCTATGGGAACGCGACAGGTGCGATCAATCGTGGGTGATGTTCAATATATATGAAAATCAAAATCCCCTACTACTTATCACCAAACCAGAATGTGTTCGTTGACCCGATTACAGAACTGCCACTCCGTCTTGCCTATGTAATGGCCCGGCATTCACACGAGAATTTATAGGTGATGTATGATTTGGTGTTAAGCGGTAGCGGTGTTGTCAGTAGTGGTGTTGGGATTCTGGTGGTCGTAAACAGCTGTATAAACTCACAGATTGCAGTAAGTATCTGTTGAGATGCATCGAAAGATGCTCCAAAGATACACTGCGAAAGACTGTCTCTGACTTCCCTACTCTGTATGTACTCGAGTGAATAAGTGTATGCACATCAACTCTTCATGTCAGGTGCGGCAAACTGCTTACTAACTGCTGCGTTCGCCATGTATACATTTCGGAAGTTCAGTGTCCGTTCGCTTTTCTCAATCACGCATGTAACATTTGAGTAAGTTAGACGGATTGTCAACCTAGAAAGCAGAAGAATAATTACTTGCGAGTCAGTAATACTATCTCACCGTTTTTTTAAGGAAAACTACGACCTGTAGTTGCAATAACACACACTGGGAGAATAGACAGCTGGTCAAAGGACCAGGCCGATGAGCATCAACCAATGGTCTTGCGCTAATCAGCGAGTCAATCAGACAGGCCAGTCAATTGAAGCTTGACCTCATCGGTCGTCAGAAAATTAGATCGGATACACGGTCGGAATAACTTGATTGTTCAATGTGATCACAAAATGCTGCCGAATAGAACTGCCTGTCTGTTAAAACTGCGTTGACAACTGTTTTAGACCTGTTCAGAGGCCTGACGATCTCTTTTTTACCCATTCTCACATAGTTATATATGATTGTTTTCCTTTCTCATGCTTTAGTCTGACTGAAAAGATTGGTCACTTATCTCAATCATGAGTAAGCTTGTGATCTATATTGACAATGGGAATGGCACTTCACATGCATGTGCTATTTGTGTGTTGATTGACTGCAGTACTTTAAAAGAATTGATCACGTAGTGCCTTCTCTATAGTTGGATTAATTTAAGTGTACGGGTGAATAGCACGGTTACATGAAACACTGAAAGTCGCATGATCTCATTCACTATCTTGTCTAGCAGTGTCCATAAGAAATTGCTTCTATCTACCAAAACAGGCAATACTGATAGCTTGAAAGGTAGTTTAATTTGGTAGACAATTTGGCAGGGTGTGCGCGATATTAAACGGCGCATATAGTGAGTGGCATTCATGTGATGGGCTTGAAGTATGTGCACACAGTTTACAGCTCGAATATGGTGTATGCGTAGAAATTCAGAACGTGCGCACCTGTTTGTTTTCGGGATCCAAGTGTAATAGAGTTTATTCTTTTCCACTATTGTTATGGATTATATGCCAATCATAACTGATCACAGCATTTATATTCAGATCGAATCTTCTAAACGGGAGCATTAGGTTTGGGTTTTGCTTTTGTTAAGAGTTAATCGATAATGCTTATACTTAGTACGATCGGATGTGACTGCCAGTTTACGGTCTTACGTTGCAACCGTGCTAATTTCTGTTCCACTGGGCTCACGTTAGGCTCGACCGAATACCTATACCTAAGCTTTATGCCATAGTTACTTGCTAGCATTGCTCGAATGGTTAAATGTTATCTTGTGTGCAGACACAATAAGTGTTTTGTTACATTTAATTAGTGATCTCACGAGCAATTTTCCTCAGTCGGGTTGACGGCACAGAATTCAGTGGGCCTACCATGCAGTTTTCGATTATTGTCAGATAGTTGTTATAAACTGAATACCGTTTAAATCAGTAATAAACCTGAAGTCTTTTTGAGAACAGCGAGGCACAGTGTCAATCTGAATGCAAAAGTTGTAATAAACTACTAGTGATCTTCCAAGCCAAATTTCTCGCCTGATTGCATTTACAGCTGAGTGATTGAAATGGTTGGAAAGAGTAAACCGTATTGATTGAAGTAGTCCACATGTAAATAATGAATTTTGTCAAACTGACGTTATGTTTATGTTTCTTTGTTCTCACACATGCAGGCGACGTGACTAGAGACGACAGACATTCCGCTGTTTTTTAACTTCCCCTCTGTCCAAACTGCTTTGGGGGTCTAGATGTGTTATTTGTCACTAGACACTTTCAGGTATATTGTAATGTTGCTATTCTCCAACACAAGTAAGTAACACAATGGACCTATTGAACACCAGAAAAAAACTCGTGTTTCGATTTATGTTTGTTTCATATACAGGCGTTGCTTTAAGTCAAACTATGTTGTATGATTTTTACATAACAATTACAGTCTTACTAAAATCCGAAAACGACTAACGCAGTAAAAGTATTGTATATTTTTTATTCTATCATCCTTTCATTATCCGTTTTAAATTATTTCTTGTTCATATTCAATTAGTGTGGATGGACTCAGTTCATCTTGTGAGTCCATTTTGCATTAGCACTGATCAAAAGGACTCGTACATTCATCTATCCAATGGTGATTGGTGCCTATCAACAATCATTCCCGTTTTCAAAAAGAGGGCCCGAAGTCTATGTGACAACCACAGGGGTATCAGTTTGGTGTCTATTGCGTCCAAGTTACTCACTGGTCTCATTTTACGTCGGCTCACTAAGCCCAGGCTCATGGCTGTAGTGATGATGATGATGACGATCCAATGGTTCTCGACATAGCCCATTAAACATGTAGTTTTGTATTATATAAACTAACGCTTCATAATGTGGACGATCTCGACCCATGGAGGTTAGATACAAACATGAGAAGGTGGTAATGTAAAACTGGACAGGATGTGACAGAAAGATATTTCAAAATTGTGTAAAAAATAGATTCTTGGAATCTTTTGAACAATATTCAGCCTATTAACGATCAACTGATATGGTAGCACTATGTTAAACCGTTATATTGACTGCTGAACATATCTGTGAATGTGGTTCAGATTATAGAAATCAATATGGTAAGTTGCGATCGTCCTGACTTAGGTGAAGAATAATGACTTCTAGCTATGTTGCTAACAGGAGATGGGTCAAGAATTGTTTGGAAGCACCTGATCGAAACAGTGTATCTGTCATGATGGACCCCTAGGATGAAACATGGCTGTTCAAGAAACGTTTCCGTGAGGCGTGATTTTTCCTATCATCTGCTTTTATTAATAGGCATTCTAGAACCTTCTAAGAAGAAATGGCACAGCCGGACCATATGTAGTTAGATTACTTAATAATCGTTGTTCACAAGCGATCTTAAGAGTGTTGCGACAAACTGAGGTCCCTCTTTATTTGTTCTCTATTTCCTCTTCTCGACCTTTCCTAACAGAGACATTTTTGGTAAAACGTACGGATGGGATGATCGCCGGATACACGACAAGCCATAGATTCAGACTGTTTAATCTAGACTACTTTCTACACCATTTTTCGCTGACACTCTTCTTAATATTTATCTCATACACTTGACAGCATGTGTAGTTTTCTTCGCCCATAGATGATCGGTTCATTGACTTAATTGCTAATTATCTTGATTATTACGTAATAATAGCGCAAGCACCCTATTGCGATTGCGGGAGTTGTTCGATTGTTCGCCATCTCTGATCTCAGGGTACCTCAGCATGTTCTTAAAATTTTTACTAAATTTAAACATCTGGCACTCCATGTAAAACGACTGACGTTACGATCAACCTGTCACAGGTGAGTTGTATAGTTTTTGTGTACATTGACTGCCTTGTCCGTCAGTTTTGTTTCTGACCTCTTCTTGAGGGATGGTCTACTATCTATTTCTTTAGAGCTAATGATATTGGATACCGTTGTTTATCCTTCCCCATTTTATCGAACATTTGGGTGACGTCTGTGAGTAAATTGCAAACAAGGTTCTTTAGCATACTTCTGATGCTTACATTTACTTCGTTTGGTGTAGACATTTGTTTGGCATACTTTATCGTATCATGTCAACGTATACTGAGCGTTCATTGTCTCATACGTTGTTCGCTCTTTGCATACCAGCATTGAAGTCTGTTTAAGAACTAAAATATTTACTCAGTTGTGTTCCCGTCATGACAATAGAACATTGCTTTTATTTTCAGATTATCGGAATTAAAGCGGATAACTTTGATTTACATTGCGTTTTCTTTCAGATGTTAATTAACTAGAAAGTCTCTCGTTTGATCGCACGAATAAACTGTACTGTTTTGAGAGCATAAAACAATGATTGAACACAATAAATACCAACATTTGTTAACATATATCACACGAGGATTGAGTTTGGCTAGTCGTATTCTCTTTAAATGGGTATGATCGATTTTACAGTGCACATTTTTCTTTCTGAACATAAGTTTGAATCGGTCAATATCATAAATCACCGTATTCCTATAACTGAGGGTTCGTTTAGTTGAGTTTAATTTGACCATAGTTGTGAATGTTGTCTTTATCCTCCCACTATGTAATTTCGTAATTTGTTATTGGTATGTATTTCCATAGAAAGTGATAAAGGTGTTTATTGAATTTTACTGTGAAGAAACTATATGGGATTTAAAACATGTATGCTACTCAAGCGAAACACAGTGTACTTATCCAAACTTTGAGAGACAGACTCGTACTGCTTTGTACTGTTTTATTTTTCAGCCTTTTTACTTATGTGTAGGTTATATGTAAGAACTGTACACTGGACAAATGTTTATCTGCTCATAGTGAAATATATTTACGACATTGATCAAATACTCAAACGGAAGAACGTGCAATGTGTACTAATGTTGTCTGAGCAGTAAACTTATAATCTACTGGAGCTTTCAATTCAGGGCTTGTGTGATAGCAAAACTGATTGGCTAATGAAAAACAATAATGAGAAAGTGAGTTGTCAATTTTAGTCAAAACCTTTCACAGCAATCAACGTTAGATCAGAAAAATTGGGGTACAAATTTAAAATGCTGTTCTTCATAACCCTGCAACAAGAAATATCAATTGGACTTGTTTGTAAGCTTGCTGTACAACAAATAACAGTTTTAAACGTTTTCGGAAAATTACTGCACACCAATCGGAGAATCGCCATTTACTTGATTGACGATTAGCGTAACATCAAACGACTTCCAGAAATGTTTGATATTTTTCGTTTTAGTACAAACTTTCACTTCAATTTAATGTCTGTATGAATTCAAACACCGATATTAATCAGTTCCCGTATCGTGTAAAGCGTTACACAGGCTTTTCAATTTATTTCCTCATCTTTGAACACTTTTCTGGTAGCTGTCTCACTATTTACATGTTTGAGGAAAATTGTTTGGACTATACTGCCTTAGGGGAATCTCAGATAACTTGCGCCCAGGTTGTAGCTTACAAAGATGCGTTATGCAATAGATTTCCCTCGAATTCATCAAAGCATCTATTTTACAATTCTCAGACGTACACAGTATATCGTTTTCCTACATGTAGGTTGCCTGCTCAATGATTTCGTTGCCAATTTTTTCATCTCTCCCAAAAATTACACTCAACTAATCGGTTTTGATTGGGTAACAAATTTAAATGTTTTTCGTTTTGATTTAAAATATTCTATTGATCTGCGTTTTGTATTGACAAAAGTCAGGCCTCTAACATCTACGTAGCACGATTGAGGTCCCAATCGATTCTTCATAAGTTGACTGTAAATTTAATTACCGCTTACTGCTTTCAAATATATGTTGTCAATCCCTGGCCATATTTAAGTTCTTTCTTAAAACGCTGGAGCGTTCTATTGAGATTTACAGTGTGCAGTTGCCGATATTCAACTTTCCTGCTGGTGTGTGACCACGTTTTATCAAGACACTACCGTACCAGCGATATGCCTTTAATCAACATTCACTCTAATGTTTCTCACTCCTCATATTAATGATGAGGTTGCTGTCCATCGAATTTATGCTGCCCATCTTTTTGTTCATCATTATCAATCAACAACCAAAGAAGACATATTGCGAGATTCTAACAGTTCGTTAACTGTCTTTATTCACGGAAATAAAGCGTTAGAATATGTTGGACATACAGATAGCAACAACAGTAGAAATGGTCCACAATTAGGTTTTACATAAAAAGCAGATTGTGTTCAGTTTCAGGGCAGACAAACTGTGTGAGTCAACAGTTCAGGAACACACGGGAACTGAAATTCTCGATAATGACACTTATAGTATAAGTAAAATGTACATATTGGCAAACTTTCTGGTACAAACTCTTCTCTGTGAAAAGTTTGGACTTGGAACCTTACATCACTTAGTTTAGCGTGTAGGCAACCAGTCTGTTTGAAAGCATTTATGATGTGACCTTATTGAAACTGCATTCCAGGTTGTTTTTAAACTCTCTTTAATCACGAGTGTAAGATCCTCAAAATATGTAAAACATGACAATAAAAAACAACAACAGAAGCAACTAACCAATGTAGTTTACGTGAAAGAAACAATGTTTTAGGTTCTAACAGCTGACGATATATCTAACTAGGGAAGTGGTTCACGGGAACACAGTTTTCTAAATTGGTCACTACTGTCATGATGAAAAACCTCAGTTTAATCCGTAATTTGCTAGCAATTTCCATAACGGTTTTAAAATCCTATCTGCAGTGCCCCACAATGTCAACAACCAACATTTTTATGGCACCTTTTCATGCAAACAACTTTCTAAATCTCGTTATATAATTTTCCGAATTAGCCTGTTTTATATTAATGAATTTTAATGTTTCATTGAAGTAAAGTAATGACGTGATTTGTTTTACCTCCAATTGTTGCAACAGATTTCCAACAGCTTGGGATAAGGATGCGGACTTTCAGATGTGCATATACTCATTGATCAGACTCACAGTTGGCGGTGGTTATTTTCAGGTTAACCTTTGATACAAACAGAGACCAAATAACGCCATACGTGTTATGTAATTTGTGCAGCCAGCTTAGAAGGGATATCCGTAAACTGATTAGAAATAGCCTGATGGCTGGTCATGCAAAATGACTAAAGGATAAAATTAACCAAGTGGGGGCAGATTTGATTCATGCTTATCCATATCACTGGGACATATCACTCGTCTGTCAACGACACTGTGCAGATGACTGGCTTACTGGCAATAAATTTAAAAATTATCTTTGAACAAAACCAACTGAAGTTCCAAGTAGTTGGCATTTCGTTTCTATCGTGCTACTATCACATGCCTGCAGAGTTGTCCTTTGATTACGTGAGTTTGAGCCAACTATAAACATTGAGCTTTATGAATGCATTTCTGATTTCCAACTCTGGGCCTCAGCTGAGAGTTTGATTTAAACGTTTTAACCACTGTGAATAAATGGGAATGTTCTCCTAAAACGCAAACAAATCAGAATATCTTTCGCGGTCACAAATGTACTCAGACTCTCACGGTTATCGTAGAATCATTAGCGTGCCATCTGTCATAACTAGGTTTCCGACCTCAGTTATGTTTTGGACACTACGAAAGAACTGGCAATGTTCTGATAAGGACGAGGATGTACTCCTCACCGAATTCTGTAACTGTGAGATGTATATTGCCGGTCTGAAGCATTGCCACATGATAACTCTTCCAATTAGTACCTACAGTGAACACTTTCATGGTTTCATTAGTGAAAGCGTCATACATCAAGATCGTTCATTTTCGCCATTTGTTCAGTTTTGTTATGAGCTAAGTGACGCAGGAGTAGCTATCAAAGTTTGAATTATCTGCATGGGGACTAGTGACTTTCGTGCAATTTTCCACATTAACTATGCAAACGGTGACGATTGTAGAACAAAGTTGTTGAACACCGAGAGTGTACGGTGACTTTCACACTATTTCGAATAAGTGTTTGATGTAAAGAACCAGCAGACGCCTTCCATAAAATTTTCGGTTCGAAATAGTTTTAGAAATACAATCTCAAGAGTGCACACTCTAATGGGATTGGATTGGAGCGGTTTCTCAATTGGTGAAAGTCAGAACTCGCACAAGCTGCTGGGAACAAAACTGCGGTCGACCGGCACCAATCAGTCAAAAAGAGCGATTAGCTGCCACATCTAATTTGCTTATAAGTAGCTGAGATTAAAATGAATTGTTTGAATGTATGTCAGATTTAAACAACCAAGTTCCTCGAATCAAGTTCGTGGAACATAACAACGAACAAACCACTCAGAGCACAAAAACGTTCATTTCCCAATAGCAGTAGTAAGTACCGTTGATCATCAATAAGAGATGTCGTTTTTCCAGTAAATTTAGATTAGTTAGTCATGCTGATTCTACTGTCATTCTGATTTCTTGGACTTGGATGATCTGTATGCGACACATCAGCAAAATTCCTTTCACGGTGTACCCAGCTTGCTAGCTAAAATAAACACCCCTCTTGGACTTTTAGATAACATTTTCTGCTCTCTGAATCATTCAACACCTAATGAGTACTGCGGCAGCCAATTTCAAAGGTGATACAGTTTATGAGGATGGTGATTTTGTATATGGTTCTTCCAAGATTACTCATAATGACTGATTGTTTATCTTACTGGAGATATATTGCGTTTATACGGTGTTTCCTTTTTTTCGCTGAAAAGTTTGGTGTAGTAGATATGCGGTTGATTGCACTGGATTTCACTCATTCACTCTATACTGGCCATTTTTTGGAGATTTTCACCAAAACCGTCGAATCATCTGACTTCATGTGTTAGTATTACACATGTCTCCTACTAATGTTGGCTTCGTACTAGCCAAAGAATTGCTGCGCTCTTCAGATTTTATTGATCCAACAGAAGGTGATTTATGTCTAGAGTGAATTAGGAATGTTCACTGTGTATTAGCCAATGACTCTCATAGGACGTTAAACATCATTCGTCCAGTTGCACAAAACACACTGCCTACTTCTCTAGACGCACAAGGTATGGCGTCTGAAAAGTTTGGATGGTTTTAGTTTGACAATCACAATTTGAGTTTTAACATGCTAAAACATGTTCACGCCATTATTTCGACCATGTGTGGAGTTTGAAATTTTTACCCCTTGTCATAGGGGCCTACTTATTCCCGAATGTTTTTGGTGTTTTAACAGTCGAAATATTGTGGTTACCACATTTTGTCTAGCAATTTTCTATAATTAACATTTTTGGCATTTTCGAATAACAAAAATGAACACTATTTCACATTCAATATGTTGGTGGTCAGGGAATGACGCCAAGTGATTCAACCTATCCAACTGGTCGACATCATTTGAAGTCCGTTAGGAAATACATGCGGACTGTTGTCGTCCGTTACTAAACGAGCTCTACACCTTGAGCACACTTACTTCCTCTCTACGTTTACTAGAAATGTGATTCAATTGGCTGATTTGGCGATCGTCACTTTTCTAAGCCTGTCCAG
>JTDE01003082.1:43303-73474 GCA_014338405.1 Paragonimus skrjabini miyazakii | reverse complement strand
ATACTGGATGGATGGACTCTATCCGAATGGTGTATAAATTTAACCACTGATGATGATCAGCCCTCACTGGACGACGAACCTCCGTGCTTCACCTCGCTGCCTCGAACAGAAGTTTCGTTCGAGATCAGGTTTCTGACGTATCACAATGCACCCGACCCAGACGAACTCTCTTCTCCATCGGTGCAGAAAGAAGACATATTGCGATATGTTAACATTTCTTTTACTCTTATCAGTCGCAAACGTACAACATGCAAGTGGTATTTGACAGACAAATAGACATAGACAGGGTGTGGGCACGCATACTGTCATAGGACGTATTATGTCATCACCACCACGGCAACCCTGTGGGTTGCTTTAATCACTTTTGTGCACATAGTGGCGGCTGGTGAGTTCTGATCAACGTGGCCTCGCGAAAGGCCAATAGCTTCGGGTTCTGATGGCTTATCAATATTTTGAATGATCTATGTGGGTCAATCTGGTAACCTCTTATCATGAGATGTCTGGCAATCGATGTTGCGGGGCTTCGAGTAACAGATTCACCGGTTTCAGGTCGCTGCGTCATGAGTTGTGTTACCCAGCTTTGGACCCGTTCTGATACTCACTGAGATAGCTGTCGATCTATTCTGCCTTTTTCGTAGATGGAGGTCCAGCAACAGTTAAAGACCTGACGACTCAGTTTCAGAAGTTCTGAATCAGTGAAGTTGTTTCAAATGACTGTGGTTTGGCTAACATCATCCTCATTTTTAAAAGGGCTCATACACTTCGTGTGAAAATCACCAAGCGATAAGCCTGATTCCTGTTGCATCAAAATTGCTCGTAGCCATTGTGCTTCTTAGACTAGGCGAAACGCACGAGAAACATATTCGTGAGGAGGGAGCTGGATTTCGCTTTTACCGCGGCTGCACTGATCACGTCTTTGGATTTCTCCAGGTACCTGAACCCCGCCATTCATACAGGAGGCCAACAGTTGTCTTCCTGGAGGACCTTAGATTCGGGTAACAGAGCTGCACCCTGAGACTGTTATTGAGGATGAATGTGCCTGAGAAGTATGTGAACATCCTGAAAGCAATTTACTGCCAGAATTCGGGCAGGTTGGGACTTATAACAGCGTAAGCCGACCTTGAGCATCTCAAGTGGGGTGCGACAAGGTTGCCCAGGTTCCTCCTTGCTATTCAACTTTGCAGTAGATGAGATCCTAGAGTATGCCTTGACAGACTGCGAATGTGTTGGTGTGGATTTGCTCCCACGCACTCGACCTCGAGACTTGGAGTATGCAGACGACATCGCCTTAATCTGTGAGGGTTCACCAGAAGCTCAGAATATCTCAGACAGACTAGAAGCTTCAGTTCGTCAGTTTGGCATGGCCTTTGTATCCACTAAATGCAAGGTGCTGTTACAGAATCGACAAGATTATGCGCCCGTCCTCACCCTCCGTGGTGAGTAATTAGAAGTAGTCTAGAAGTGTATGTACCATTGGAGCTGTATCATAACCGGTGGAATGTCTGATGATATTGCAAATCGCATAGCAAGGGCTCAGATGACGTTTGCCAACTTGCTGCATTGTTGTTGTTGACATGATCTCAGTCATTCTGTAAAAGGTCGAGTGTACAATATCACTGTAGGGGCGCTCTTATTGTATGGCTACGAAACCTGATCCATTCGCGTGGAGGATGTTCATAGAGTGTTTGTTTTCGACCATCGGTGTCTCCGAAGCATCAGCGGCGTGTGGTGAGAACGCTGTGTCAGAAGTGACGAGATTCGCTGACGTATCTTCGCAACGGATAGACTCTGGCGACCCTTAAGCATACTGACCTCGTCTCACAGGCTTCATTGGCCTGGGCATATCTTACTACTGCCAAATCACCGTCTACCTCATCGTGTTTTGTTTGCCAGTGGTGAATCAGGCTTTGGTTCAGGGTACGAAAGCACTCATTGCGAAGTTGTATACTGTTTTGCCATTTTAAAGAATGTAAGTTTGTCTCCAAAATTTTTAAAAATTTTTTTTTTTTTAAATCTGTCCGTTATATGTGTATATCTACATCTTTAGCCGAGTCGCGTTCCAAATCTGTAGATATCCGCACTGGTAACTGCCGTTTCTCTGTTATCCTTTACTTATATCTGTATGAATTAAACTGACAAAACGGTAAATTTAGCGAATTTGGAGTTTTCAGGAAGGCACTGCAGTTGCTTTGATTCGCGATCAGGTCAACGAATTTGATGTCAGTGGCGAGTTTTTCCATTAAACAGCAAGGGAAGGCATAACAACTTTACGATCTGAGTTACCTAGCGACGACCATTTGGCGGTTTTTTATAACTAAAAACTAATTCTGGATGAACTTTCTCTCTGGCAAGAGAGACATCAACATTTCACCATGAGAAAGCTGTTGTTTGATCAGCGAAACTCATCTGAGGCATCTGTGCAAATAGAAACAATGTCTGATAGTCAACAATCCCGTAATTTTGATTACCAGTTTTTGTGTTCATCGGTTTAATCCCTTAAACCATGACTTCCGCCCTGTGAGATTTTGATTCTTGTTTAAACTGAGCTTCCGGCGTGGCTTTGTAGCTCAGCTGGTAGAGCATCTTGTTTCTGTCGCTGGTTCGAATCCAGCCGAAGTCCAGATTTTTCGCAATCGGATCTTTTCTAAATTATCAAATCTGCCAAACTACTTATCAGTAGTACAGTGTCTATGCTCATTGGTGGCATTGATGGATCCCAGCGTGAACTGATTGAGAAATCCTGCTTGGGCAGTCAATCGGCTGAATCATTTGGTGAATTCTATATTACACAGTTGGTTGGATGGGTAACTAGATCCAAATGTGAAATTTCTGAGCTCCCGGCGTAGCTTCCTAGCTCAGCTGGTAGAATGCTTGCCGCGTTCGAATCCAGTCGGTCCAAATTTTTCGCAGTTGAGTCTCTTCCAAACTGGATTACATGTTTGTGTGATAAGGCTGTGCGAAATGTTACTGCGGAGAGCTTTGCATGATTTGCATCTTCTCATTGTTTTATACTAATTCATTAGAGGAAGAAATTGTTTCAAAAATAGCAATATAAAACGCGCCCGTAAGTTCGTCTATCTCGGAGATGGTATGAATGAGGGATTGCTAAATTTTGGCTAGTAAAACTGGGCGTTGTCTTCTTAACTACCCGCGTTTGCATCATGTCTTAAAACAGCGCATGTGTGCCATATTAATTTCATATGTAGTGCCTATTAATTAACACCAGGAATTCTTGATTTAAATGATAACACCTCCATCGCGATGTTGATAGCCTACTTGATGCTCTGCGTGATAGACCAGAAGATCACCAATCTGAACAAAGACATCAGTATCCAAATGCAATGAAGTCTCGAGAGCTCTTGGGCCAGTAGGCATTGATGTAACGCGGTGGAATGTCGACATAACGACCGCCAAATATTTGAAACGTCATTCGAGCTATTAGACGTCAAGGGAATCAGTCCGTAGAATAGTTCATATAACATGGGCTAGTATTCGTAGACTTCTCAAACACGACCTGACCGTCGATCGAGGAACATTGCCAATTATGAAAGCGTGTCCATAGCTTTGGCCTCGGGATGTCCTTCTGACAACAAGGCAAGTGACACGCATTCTAAGTCCAAGGGGTCAGATCGCTCTACCGAACACTAAAAGATAACATAATTTGCCTCACGCTTTGACTGCGTTATCGCCAAAGATCAACGATGTCTTTTCCCGGTCAGTGAATTTGAAACCACAGGCGCATGTTGTGGTCTACGGTAGCACCTTTAATGCTGACTCAGCTGAACTCGTACCGGCACTTT
This sequence comes from Paragonimus skrjabini miyazakii, assembly GCA_014338405.1. Taxonomy (NCBI): domain Eukaryota; kingdom Metazoa; phylum Platyhelminthes; class Trematoda; order Plagiorchiida; family Troglotrematidae; genus Paragonimus; species Paragonimus skrjabini miyazakii. The sequence continues at coordinate 69,674 of JTDE01003082.1, read as the reverse complement.
TCAACAGAACTGTTAAAGTATTAATGAATGATTTGGCTCGGTTGTATTAGCTGTTGTAAATGACAGCGTGTCCCTCCAAGTTTAGGTTAATCCATAGTCGTACTCATAATTAGAAAGGGAATCTGGATGTTTTGTGGAAATCACAAGCAGATGAACCTTACTTTAGTGAATGCTCTGATTTCAGTGTTTGTTATTCCTCGTCAGCCTACTGTTACTCAGGCCGTATCTACTAGCGAGGAGTAGGCAAAGCTTCTTTGGAGATGGGTATATTTTTTTTTTTTCATTTGCTTTTTTCTCTGAGCGGTTGTCATACTTATTGCCAATCGCCGTTTTTGTCGATTACCAAGGTGCCGTAACCTGAGTGCTTTGACAATCACTTTTAGATTCATATTAATATAGAGGTTTACCGAACATGTCGATACTCTATTCTCACTTTTCAACTCAGAGGAAGGTCGATTTTCGACTTCCTAACAGGTTCAACACCAGTGGCGATATACGTCATTGCTGTCCGCTTTGTCTAAGTTTGTCGTTGATTACGTAATAAGGGGTTGTCGATGGTATTGATGGTGTCAGGTCGGCACGTTTATGTAGCTTCATCCGATTCAGCGAAGGCACAGGAAGAACAACACAGACTGTATCTGCAAGACTAGGGTGATCTTCGTCAATCTAGATAATTTATTGTCAGAGCATCTCTTAACGCTAAATCCTTCATAACTCGGAATCGGCGGTTACAGATTTTACTAAGGACCTGTTGGCGTGATTATTATCGTTGTTTGACTGAACGCTATACGAAGTAGGGGCAGTTCATGAAACGATATGATGAAGACCGCAGATGCCACCTAACTATCATTGTTAGCTTGGTTGTTTGTTTTGCAAATGTGAACATGTTGATTCTGGTTGCTTCAGCTGACACAGAGGTTTTATCAATTTAGTCACGTTCTTTCTTTTGCAATCTACTGATTGTCTCTATTTCTTTAGGTGAATAGCGATTTAACGTCAGTATCATTTACAATTACGTTTTTGTCTATGATGACTTTAGTTCTCCGTCTGAAAGCCGAGCACGACTTTGACGTGTCCTATCCGGACCGTGAATAATGCTGTTCCTAGTTCTGTATTCTCGTTTTATGCTTTGTTTAATACTAGCTACGTCGCCTGCTCACGATGGACCCGGTTCGACGTTTGTCTGCAGCCGAAGCCATGGAAGACCAATATTTTACTGAAGGAGAACCCCCAAATAAAGAGTAAGTTATTCGATGCGAGATTACACACATGTATATTCAGTTATTGCTGTAACACCAAGCCTTGTTATTACAAATTTGTGATAATCAACTTGTTCTATAGATTTCTGCTTGATCCTGAGTGCCTTTGTTGTCGTTGTTATGATGTTAGTCCTGTCTTCTGTAACATGTTAAGGTTTGTTGCATCAAGAGTTTTCGGCTGTTTAGGTCCCCAGTGTCCTCCAGTAATTTTATTCGTAATATTCCATTCTTATCGCACCTGGAAACAAGAAATTCATGAAGTGCAACCGAATTGGTAGGCGTTTGAGTTGATCAATGACGTCAAAACTGTTGTACTGAGCTAAGATCACATGCTCGCCGGTGGATCGGTCGCTTGTTTCATGCTTCTTTTGGATCAAGAGGACTTTATGAACTCGTACACCGAAACTAAGTTTTCCTCATTTTATAGTGCTGTACAATAGTTGAGGTGTTAAAAAAAGTCAGTAACCTATGAATATAAGAATGAGTGTGGGGAAAATTCGTGACAAGTGGTAACCTAGGTCCCTTATTTGTCATTCCTGAATCCCCTATTCGTACGGCTGACGCATGTGCGTGATCACTGATGTGTTAGTGTGCAATTCTAAGCATCGACTGGCTTCAAATGACAGATATTGAGAAGATCGGGAGGAGGGATCTTGAAAATGTGGATAAGGCCTGCCGTGAAAATGTTATTGACAATACACGGTTGGCGTGACCCATTTAGGATTAATCTGTTACAGTGACCTGAGCCAAAGGACGTCTGCGTTCCACAGACGGCTTGCACCGTACCACTTGCGACTCCACTCACACATCACTTATCGAGTGTAAACTCGATGGAATAAGACCAGGAAGCGTGTGATTGTATCCAGCTGACCAAGGCTGGTTAACCAACTGATAGACTAGGATGAAAATGAAACGCCTATCTCTCGAAACCGAAAATTGAATAAGCGCCAATGGTAAGATATAAACAGTGAAGAAAAATACTGGAAACTTAACGCAGATAGTTCAGTTTTGGAGTACATATTATGGCATTCTAGACAGGAAAAGATAGAAAAACATAAATTTAAAGTGGCACTGGAAAACAAACAATGCAACACAGTGCATCAACAAGTGTGAAGTAAAGAAAAAATGGAAGGTAACAATAACCCGTTTTTGAAGGGGAGATGGATGATTTGTCAAACGACGACGAAAAGGGAGACATAACTAACACAACTTATTTGAGCCTAACGTACTCGTTCCCTTTCTTTTCCGTTGGCGGGCAATCAGTACGTTCATGGTCTAACCCCGGCACCCGGGTAAACGGGTGGGCTAGCTCAACGCCACCGGGCGCCGACCCACGCTACGCATTGAGGAACGGCCTTTCACGGGGGACCTAACTGCGAAATAAGCAAGGTTCTCCAGACGAATAAGCAGTCGTGGACAAAGAGCGGTAGTAATACCTGAGCATGGTGGATTCACAGTTTGCAGTCGGATCTTCTGTAAAATGCCACATAAGCTATCTGACGGCACTGCGATATGGCCTATGTTACCCCACCACAAAGGATTTCAGATGCCTCGACGAGAGCACAGGGGATCCCGGACAACATGCTGTCCGTATGGCAGACTGACATCTCCGGTCTCTGTCAACCATGAACATCCCCCGAGGAAGGCATGCGAATCACCTGGTAGACCACCGGCTTTAACGGGTACGCAAGGTGTGTTGAGTATCTTGAGTGACTGGACTTCGTTGGAAGGACGTTTGAACCAGTTTGGTGATCGTCCTCCGGCAACCGGAGGCAAGCATCTCCATAGCCGTGTTGGTCTTTGACTCCCCGATTCGACAGACCTGCCACATCAGATCCGCCTTCGTTGGTGAATCCTCGAATTGCTGCGTTGTTTTTGTCACAACTTCGTGCATGCTGCATTGAGCATACTGGATGGGTGGATTTTATGCGAAGAGTGTATGAATCTAACCACTGATGGTGACCGGCCCCCAATGGACGAGGAACCCCCGTGCTTCGCCTCGCTGATTTGTGGGTTTGGTTTCTTTTGAACCAAAAGCTTCGGATGTGGTCCCTCAAGCCAACTTCCTTCTTCAGCCCGGGCAACCGAGAGGTATTCTGTCCTCACATTTATAAACTAAAACTTATATTGACTATTAATTTTGTCATGTCTTCATGTCATGATTCTTTGACCGAGGTGTTTTGACAGGCTTTGCTTCCATGTTAAATTTCACCGCACCAAACCAAATTGTATCATTTTCCCCTCTTTTATCAAATAACTCTACTTGGTAAACCCAAATCTAGTTTTCAGGCTTGCCTTATCTGCTACTGGCATTCTAGACATCATCATCTCCACTCGCCCCCGAACACCATTTAAGCTTGCCACCTTTATCGTCCGAACATATGTGCAAATAGGTCCGGAGGCAGCTCTTGCACCTAATTTGGAGACCCTCGCCATCGATATCTGTGCTACATCTCCAAACTCTGTCAGTCGCCCTACCATCCGGGTACAACATACGTTTGTTTGATGATTCTGTGGTTCAAGCCATTGTGCAAGCCGGTGTTGGAGTTGCCCTAAGCACAAACACAGAGAAGCGTTGCTTGACTGGATACCTCTCAACAGCCGCATTTGTACTGTCATGCTCCAAGAGGTTCGAGGAAACTCGAGGGGCGCGCATCACAGACGCTGCCTGTTTTTGTCGTGGTATATGCCTCCACAGACTATGGTCCAGACGCAGTCGAAGATGATTTTTATGACCAGCTTACTAACCTTCCACACACCGCGCAGCACACGGACAATGTAGTACTGGTTGGATACTTGAACGCTCACGTAGGTAGGCTAAGCGCTGATGAGCGTGACCTAGGTGACTCGGACTCTTACGGTACTCGTCGGGTATACAACAGTGAACGTTGTACCTCTGTGCGGATAACGGTCTGTTTCTGGCAAGTACCAATTTTCGACGTTCTAGGCGTCTGTGCACTACCTGGTGACCGTCATCGCTGAGTCAATCGTGGACACAGGTTGACGACATGTCCGTCAACTGTCATTAGCCTGGCTGTTTCCAAGACTGTAAATCAATCCGGAGTATCTGTGTGTATTTCGATCATGCACTATTGTGTTTCAGTCGGAGACCATTTAATCGTCAACCACAAATTGACGTATAAAGCGTTTTGGGTTTATCAGTGTGTGCTTGCCTTTTTACCTTGCATGTTATTTCCTTTTGTCATATTATAGCACGTTTGTCTCTCCATGTGCTCATTACTTGGTAGATATATATTTACATATGTGTGTTTGTATGATGGCTTTATGATCCGAGTCGACCGCCGCATTCACAACCGGAGATGGCTGAACGCAGGATGTCTTGCATGTGTTGATATCCAATCCAAGTTTGGATGTCGCGGTTGTGAAAACCGTAGCCAATTACTGAATTTCATCTTCACTGTGTGCGGTCAACGCGTTGTCATCTGCTAGCAGAAACATGCGAATCGTTGAGGTATTTAGCTGGGTTTGGCCGCGGAAACGTCGAATATTCAGTAGGCGCTCACCCGTCCAGTACTCAGCCTCAACGCCGTACCCCGCTGAGTTCTGAAAAGGAACCGTTGGCATGGCAGTCAAATATAAACCTAATAGGGTTGTGGCTAGGACACAGCTCTGTTTCACGCCGGTGACATTGTTGAAATCATAAGAGGTCGATCCATACGATTTTACCTCCGTCTTCATATTCACATGCACCATTCGAATCAAATTGACGAACTTATCTGGACATCTAAACTTACCAAGTATCGTCCACAACGCCTGGCGGCTCACGAAGTCAAATGTCTTGGTGAAGTCCATGAAAGGGACATACAGAGACTGGTTGCATTCCCGGTTGCGTTGCCTGAACCTGTCTAGCAGCAAACACCAGGTCGATCGAATAGCGACTCGCCCGGAATCCACACTGTTCCTCGGGAACATTGACCTCCAAAACGTCCGAATTTTGTCGGTTCCGGGGGATTCTTGCAAGCACCTTTCCGGCGCAGTTCAGCAGACTAATGCCCCGATAGTTGTCAGTACATTGCTTGCTACTCTCACCTTTAAAAAACAGTATGACAGGGGCATTCTTGAACTTTTGTTTGCGCCAGATTTTCATGATGTCCTCTGGTTGGGTGCACGACGAGCCAGTGTCCTCGTCAATCACTACTTTGGTATACTGTATGGATAAACCGAAAATCACCTTAAGCGAGTGATAGAACTGCTTGTGTTGTCTACGATCGGCGTAGCCTTACATTCGCTCACTTTGTTTCCTCCACCAGTCGTCCTTGATTCCGCAAACACGCTCGGTCAGTTGACGGCAGATACCCCAGAATGTCGCTCTCTTGTCTTCATTGTCTGGGTCCATTGTGGAGGCGGCACATACCGCATTCTTCTCTCGTACCAAGCTGAAGATGGCCGCGTTGTTGTTGAACCAGTTCGGGCGCTTCTGGCGCAAGATACTGATCGTTTCGATGGCTGCTGACTTGATCTGTCCCTTCAGCTGTTGCCACACATTTTCGGTGCTATTTGCTACAGAATTGTCTTTCAGAGAAGCAGAAACTGCGCGTTAAAAGACCGCGATCTTCTCGGAGTTCTGCAGTCGTTTGTAAAATATAAACACTTCGATGTTGATTTACGGATTTATATTTCAGGTCCCTTCCCTCTCCTTTCTTGAATTTCTGAATTAGGGCTGTTAGTCGTCAGTAGTAACTACTGCTCAGTTCACAGTATTGCAGTAGTACTCATAACGACTACCATTCATCCATGAACTTGAGCCCCGGTTCTCGTGACTATCCTTGCTTGAGTTTGGATAGCTTGGCAACACACGCAATCCACACGTGATTTAATGTCACCTGACAGCGTACACTTTGTCTTATAAGAACAGGAAGGGGTATATTACCGTTGAGAATGATCATTATATTATGCACGTTGTCGTATTCGTCGAGGGCGCCGCACCATTCACTGTGAACGTGTGTGAAAATTTGTTCTTCAGTCCGTAACTCTGGATGGCACTCGGTAGCATTTGGAACTCTATTCTGGCTTATTAATGTCTGGAATTAATATTTAAAATGATGATTTTCATGATTGAAATTAATATTGTAACTAACGAGTTAGTTACCGGGTATTTCAGATGCATGTACTCGGTTTACTTATTAGTTTAAATTTTTCAATTCATTGGTTTGTTGTCACCAGTTTTTGAATATCTCTACCCATCTTGCATGTTTCGCCAGTGTATTTGGAAACCTGCCAATCCCCTACCCGAAGCGCGAATTTATCTCAGATGAGGACACGGATGATAAACAGACCGGTGCAGCTGGCGATAAAAACCCACCCGGTCAACAACAGCAGCAACAACAACAACAAGCACAACAACAACAACAGCAAAATCCACAACAACCTTCTGGTGCACGACCCGGGGGTGTCCAACATACTGGATTACATCATTCTACACTGCACCAATCCCAACAACAGCAACGGGGAAATAGTGGTGCCGGCACCGGTCCTCCGCTACCTCCCCCGCCACCACAACAGCAACAAGGTCCATCTCAATCATCACAAAATCATCATCTTCAAGGTATTCAAAGTCTGGTGAGCGGTTCAGCTGGTGGACACATCAGGCAGTTGCCACATTCACAGGTATGCGTGTATGGCTGTTCTCCATTAAACTAGTGCGGTTTCATCATTTTTCTATCTACTGGTGTTTGGTGTTTCACATCTGACTAATAAGTTGATCTCAAAATGGGCAAAGTTTAATAACCTCAAAAATAGCATATCCATTCTTAAAGACCGTATTGGCCCACACTTCTGAGTATATTGTGGATGAGTTCGGTGATGAATTTTTGCTTACTCAGTTGTTTAGCCGATTATCAATATGGTAATTGTCAATGAACAGCGGAAGACTCGTATTGTGTCGAGGAACACAAAATTGTCTAAATGTAGCTAAATGTCTGTCTCTTTGTGACAAATATGCACTTGCATATACAATTGTCATGTACTGTCTACACACACACACATACCAACCTTGATTGCCTCACTAAGAGTCGCGTAAGGACCACACAAGAGATAAACGTACCTATCTGATGATTTATGAAGAATATCCTTGAATAGAACATATTTTTATCCTGTCAAAAGCACTGCACTATTTGGGATAATACAGAGCACACGCTTAACTTTTACCCACAGCTCTACCTCACATAAGCAGAGTAACACAATTCCGTGCTAACGACAGCTGAGAAAACAGCATGGTGGGGAACTAGGAAGCAAGTGTGTCTGTGAGTTAAAGTTGTTGTAGAACTCTATAGTCACTACTGCTACCTTGACGAGGTGGTCGTGCTTGTATGCTATTTTAAACCGGTGGGCTACGCTGACCAGGACTCCGGCCCTGCTATGATAGAGTTCAACACATTGGGCAAGACAGTCAAGTAGTAATCTGTGGCAGATGTCCCTTTCCCATGGGTTACAGTCTAAATGTCACTCGTGGCAATTATGAAACAACACGATGGCCGAATAAGTTGAACGGTTAATAGAGACTTGTGCTAACGATTTTAACGAGCGTATGTGTATTTTTGTCATATATTTTATGTAGATGAACAACAAAGGATGGAGGGTTACAGTAGAAATTGACTCTAATGTTGCATTGTTTTTTAATATCCTACAGTTGAGCTACCCACTTTTTATTGTTCTGATCGTACATCGATATAGTTTATGACGCCGAAAAAACGTCAAGTCTGAACTCTGCTTCCTGACTGATTCTGCTACTTCATTGATTTTATTGGCCACGTTGATCAGTATTTCGGTTTTACCAGATTCAAACCATATCAACCGTATTGCAGCCAGTGTGCTCCAGGCGGTGAATCGTTTCACGTACTTAGACGGCACCGTTTCGTCGGTTTGCTTGATTGTCCATCAAGCTGACATTGCAATACGCAATCTGTAGGAGTGTGAATGGTGTACGACGCTCGAGATAGAATCAGCATTCAGGCGAATTAGTGGGAGATGTGTAGACTCGATCAGTTTACTGATCACTCGTGTTCAGCACAGGTCACGCAGGTGCTTGATGACAGTTGACGAATATACTCCCGTAAACGTAAAGCGAATGAAGAGCAAGAACCCGAGTGTTTCATTTAAAATCTGGACTAGCGATTCTATGTTATCTGCTCCTGTTTACTCTCTATCCAGCAATAAATATATCTCATATAAGCGTCATAGAATGTGATGTCCTTCAAAATTTGTCACTCATATTATTGTACCTTTACTATCGTTTTCTTACTCACTGTATCTATTGGCTACTAAATAGGTTAGAATGTTGAGTTATTCACGTCGAGTGACAACTTAATATGTTGATGTGTGGGAGATTTCGATACAATCCTCCAAGTCAATATCTCTTTCCAGTGCACAAATATAAAAGGAAGTAGTTTCAGTAAGCGTTGTGATAATAGCCATACAATTGCTCACACAAACTCGGTCTGCTGGTTTATTCACTCGTAAGCGTTCGTAGTGATAACGAATGGGATAGTCAATCACACAGCTGAGGATTTGGGTACCAGGGTTCTGGACAACTTGTCAGTATCTAGTCCGCCACGCGTTGTCTGATGTGTTGCGTGACAGGACAGGCGTTGTGATAAACTAACCATCAGCCTAATCTCGTTTACGAACTTTCTTCACTTCGTTACAGTCCTAGCTTTCTTTCCAAATTGGTTCAGTTATGGCTGTAACACAAATTGTCAAGCCACCATACCGTTTTAGGTTCAAATCCCATCTGCAGTTGCTCATGTTCAAGCTTGGAAGGCCTATGATTGCCTAAGTTGTATGAGAGCCGGTTAATCAATCTCAAGCGCAGTGTGCTATAATGACTATTGCCCAATAACAAGCCAATTCTCTAGTTCTTTTTTCGCTTAACAATAATCAGTTGTCATTCCGAAAGATTCCGCTTTCCTACGTGGTTTTCAACAACGCCATCTGTTACCATGTTTTATAAACCAACCAATCAATTTCCACGCAATTAGTTTGCCAAATCACTTCGGGCCTGCGCGTCCTCAATTGCATCGGACCTAGGTCGTCGTCCATATCCGACTTCCATCGGCGAACGCTGCGATCTGAGAGTGCCTTCCTTTGACCGTTCCAGTGTTGCACGTACGACAGCATTTGATTGCACAACCTCAGCCAACTGTCATCTCTGCACCACAACTGTGCCTTCTCATCCCGGCTTGGTATCGATGGGCATGAAACGTGCACGATTTCCAAACTATACACTAATGCATTTGAGGTCGTACACGCAGAAATCGTCCGTGAGCAACTCGATACGCTGTTCGTCGTCCTTACATTCCACCTGTCGCTGCTGCTGGTGCTACCCGGCTAGTCGAACTGTCCATCCCATCTCAGATTGCCCCGCTGCCGTTCTGTCCACCGGTACATCATCTCAAAATCAACACTTATGTGTTCGTTCTGTTGAACTGAAGTTCATGGCTCCAGAACCACTGCACACTGTGGGATCCAGTTCGTTCCTGACTGATTTGTCAGAACCGGTCCTAATGTTTTGTCCATCTCAGAGATCCATGAGCTGGTTACTTTCATCTGAAATGAGGAATATGTTAACTGCCAACAGTTTGTCCCATGACTCCAGAAGAAGCCATTTTAGCTCATCTATGAGTGAGGTGATCACTAACTCGATTAAGTTCCATGTTTCAGTTTTACTGCAAACTGTTCCTTAGTTCTTCCCTGTTTTGTTTATCGTTCCTGTTATCTTTACAGTGCATAGATAGTTCCCACATAAACTGCTTGTTGATGCCTGCTTATATTCCTTAGAATGATGATATTTCGGCGTCGAAGCGTATGCGGATGGCTCCCGGGAATTCGGGTGACATTTCGAAGGTCAGTGTGAGCGGCTCTGATCTTGGCAATTCCTCTGCTGTGCCTAAAGTTCATAGTGATGGCCATCCTCAACACCTACAACAGCCGGTTGGTGGCTATACACATCAGGTAACTGACTTTGTGAATTCATTGTTAACTGTCAAATGACAAGAGAGATTGGGTTGATTATTTGCTGAAATGCTACGTCTGAACCGACATCTTGGCGTGGACGTGTGCCTTTCGTACCTTAATTATTTTCGGCAGTTAAATTATGCTACTGATTATTTGTTGAAGTAGCGTATGGTTCGGCTAATTATACTTACATCACTTGTTATTGCTCCCGTATTTGCACAGCCCCAACAATCACAACAGACATCAAATATGCGTGGTTTCCCACCTGGCCCTGTACCGCATTCCGGGACGAATTACTCAAGATACCATTGAGCTACTGTGATTTCTTTTCTTTGTACATATATTCCGCCTTCTTGTTTTCACATCACTTTTTTTCCATACTAATATTTGTTGCGAATCGCCGAATTTTTTTCAGCTCGCTGGTCATATAAGCGCAAATTATTGTCCACTCATTTTACACTGTTTCCAAGCTTGTTTGCTGTAGACCGAATTGTCTATCACATTGGGCTAGGTTTTCACTTTTCACATATGACACTCTACGGTTCTCCAGAACTGGAAAAGAAAAGCACTTGTAGTAGATATGGTTTGATTGTGAAATTTGGAACAGTAGATCCATTCAAACAATTCAGTTCAAAAGAACACACCTTGTAGTTGAAGTAGTGTGAGCTGATAGATGCTTTTGCATGCTGTGTTGCGCAAGATAATTCAACAACTGGACTGCTTGATTTGTGAGAATGTACTTGTTGCAATTTTCGATAATGTGTGATCGAATGGACACAGTCCGTAATGGATAATTGCCAAACGATGTATTCGATCATCACCGAAACACAGAGGGTTCATACGTTTTGTACCGTATACATGCCCCATCTGTTCAACTGGATTCATCCTAGCGTCGATTTTTTTTGCTGGTGGGTCTCACGCTACTCGGTGGTTCGTTTCCGAATGCAGTCGCTTACTTTGAGAAGCTGAGGATCGATGATTCTGGGACGCATGTGTCTTCTGCGGTTTTCACACTATATCTTGTGCCTGCGCCGCAGAACGAATGTTTGTCGTAAACAGACTCGTTGTTGCCAAAATAAATCTGAGCAACGAGGGGCCGGGTGGCACAGTGTACTCTCAATTCATAAGAATAACTATACCTGTCCTATAGAGAAATTGTAGCTCACCTAGTACCGATGCTATCGGAAAACAATACTGTTGTGTCTTCATTGATTTGTTCATTGTTTTCCACGACCTTGGTTCTGGTATGTTGGTTGTTAAAATTCGACGCGTATTCAGACAGACGGTTTTAATCACTAGCTCTTACAATCGAACTCGTTTTGATTGGCTAGTATTGATCGAGCCCAGTTCTGTTGATTACGGCTTAGTTTAGGTTACTATCACGAACGCCTCGAGACAAAATGATATCAGTTGGGACGCGCATCACGGCGCTCACCGGAAGGTCAAACAACTGTACCAGGCAGGACATATACATGGACCGAACAACAACCCTGGAATATGTCATGGGGTGACCAACACATTCGTCGGTCAAGGCCGAAGCCAAGCCAGTGAAGCCAGCTGCTGTGTTGATTACATATATAGTGCCCTATTGACAATATACAGACAACTGTTGTTGTGCCTCATTGCTGAGTCTTTTGAAATCAGTCGGGATGGCTTGAAGTCCTATTAACCAGCGTTACAACAGTTATCTACACGTTGTTCAATGGAGAAACTACTCCAGTCCAAACACATTACATTTCCATGCACAAGAGGCACAACTCATGCACCCTGTGGTCTTCTCTTCTTCGATTAACGTTTCGCTTTTGGCTGCACACTGGATGGTTCCATTCGTGTTCCGAACTAGACCTATCTGTCTTCTGTGATTTACAGGCAGTGGTATCGAAGACATTTAGTAGGCTGACAAAATCTCATGTAGGGACGCAATTTTGCACTGGTGTGAATAACTCAAATTTTTGTCGTTAGTATCGGTTTTCGCTGAGGTCTTGAGCTGGAACGAGGTAACTAGTTTCGGGCTGAGTTCAATGAAGTTGCATGCTGTGTCAAACGTTTCTCTATGTTCGTATGGCAGTGTTTATGAGGACTGCATTTTGTCTGTACATGAAAAACTGGGCAGCAGTTGCGAGAAATGCAATTTCTGAACAAGGGTTCTAACGTTTGTGCCGTCGAAACGTTGCTTCAATTTGTGTGCACCGACTCTCCTTTAGTCAACACGAGTGGCCATTCAGTCCGCTCATGGCAAATTTATTGGTAAGTTCGTTTTTTTTAAATAAATTTCTTGGGACGTTTATGTATGCACCAATTCAAGCCAGTGTTTGTGAAGCATTGGCGATGCGTATTTTAGAAAAAAATCTATAGAAAGGATACGAAAATCGGGATATATGATTGCATGGGAGAGTTAGCGATACTATGGATGTATGCACTTCCTGAGATATTGCAGGTTGCCATGTCGGATTGCGTTTTGATTCGCAGTTTTAGTTATCGTGAAGTCGTTAACCCGGTGAGTGATGTCTGTTGACTTTGCTCAGATGAGAAACGAATGTCCTCGAGATTCACTACCTTTGCGGCTTTACCGCTTTGTGATTTTTTTTATTCGCCAGAAGTCTTTGAACAATACTTGGTGAGGTACATTATCTGTTGGCGTGGAACGCAACCAAATTAGACTACACATTTTGTATCATTTGTCAGTTACTCGCGTGTTCGACGTTGATCGAAGTGTGAAATGGTGGGCGGCGATTGTAATCATGTGTAAGTGTAACTCATTGCTGACTAATTGATATCCAGACAACAGCAGGTAAACAACAAGTCTACTCACAGCTTCATTACAGACCGTTTTTCAATCTATACTGCAGAATAGCTTATACTCTGTTTTGTTAAAATAACTATGATGAAGGCCATGCGTGCTTTTCCCGTACTCACCGATGTCACCTCGGAAATAAGACAGTTAGGTGTGTTGACAAAACAATCCACGACTTGGGGCTGTTTTCCTGCAATAAAAAAGGCAGAAGTGAAGACGTCTTATTGTTGAGGGTGTGTTAAAACTTTTCCACGTGGATCATTTTACTGATTTTCTTGAGTGCACAATAGTTAAACGGCAGATCTTAATCATCTGACACCCCAATGCTTTCTCTCCAATTACAGTGATAAGTTTAGACTTCTCAGAGTGCCTTGACACGCCGAGCAACCACTGTATGATTTTCAAGTGAATAACCATTCGAAACAATGTTTTCCTGGTATAGACTTGATGGGGAAAGTGTGTCATCAACGTATGTTCGCACGATATATACGGCAACATTCTTCTGTGTACTCATCGTATTGCAGACTGTTAAAATGTTGCTTGCTAGATGCGTGGTATGTAAAACTAACTGGAAATTTACGCGACTGTCTTAGTAGATACTACACGTCTGATTGAGTATTTAGGCGGTGAACAATCGATTGTTTAATTCACCGAACCTGTCCCTTATACTTTTAAGGATTGTCCGGACAGCCGTAAAGCCTATCGACTAGGTCATGTTCTGAGTTTTCTCAAGTGAGTTCACAGTTACTTGGACAGTCTCAATGAAGTGAACCGAATTGCAGTGTAATCCGTCCTTGGAATTAACGATTGCTAGAACTACTCAGCAAACAGAATTGATTCAACAAGCCTGTGTTACTTTCCATTCAGCTATTTTTAGCTGCGACTGGATTTACATCTCACCATTTGGTGGTTTGATGGAGAAAGCCTGGCTCACCGTTGGTAGATTGTCTTTTGTGGTCATCTGAAATAAAGGTGTACGGTCTCAATGTCATACCATGTATCAGAGTTACATCCCAATTTCTGTTGTCACTTGTGGGAAGCATCCAGTTCTGTTCTGTGTGAGATGCTCAAAACGTACTGGAAAGGATAATATCATTTCGAACGCCTGTCCCAAAGCAACTGTCTACGTTGCTCAAGAGAACGCGTTTGTTCATTCTACTCTGGATATTACCTTAAGTTTAGATGTCCAACATGTTTACGCTCGATGTCATTGCTGGACAAAATGCACGTAATCCACTGTTTTCTAACGCAGTACGACGTTGGACGCACAACCGACAGCGCTGTTGATTAGAGTAAGAAATAGTTGACCTTGTTGAGAATGTGGTAGTGACCTCGGTGGGAACGAATTCTGTGGCGAGATGGCCTGTGTCTCGTCTGGACCTCGTTGTTAGATGTGAACTACGGACGAGGAATAAATTATCCGTAATTATGCTAGACCGGTGCGATCACTTTCACTGGACACTTGTTTGGTTGACGGTTTTTCTTTTTGGGAGTGAGCACTGTAGTTGAACAAGCAAAACCATTCTCACAAATGCACATTTTGTTGTGGTGTGGCCTATGCAGTTTTACTGAACACCTTTAGATTAGCGTTAAGCGAATGAAACTACCATCACAATTCCCTTTTCTCTCTTATCGAGTAGTGTTAATCGATGATCTGATCAAAGATATTCGGATTTTATATGGCTACTTTAAATTCAATTAGCCGATTCACGTATGGATAGCAGTTGACGTGCAAAGCTGGGGGCCGTTTATGAACCCACACACCACTGGGGTAACCACAGTGAACCATAGTATGTAGCTATATATTATACGGTTAGCTGCGTGAAATAGCGCACGTGTCATAGCAAGCAAAGGAAACTTGTTGATTATAGGAAGCAGAAAAGAAAAAATGTGAATAGACTAGGAAATGGGGCATCAAATGGAGGCATACAGTCGCCATTTTCTGTTTGATTACATCACATGCAGATGAGGGGTTTTGCAGTGATTCATAGGTCACTGCTTTTCACAGAACAACTGAGGTCATGTCGGTGCTGTTGATGGCGTATAATAGCAACTGTCATCAGGACTTGAGGTATACGATTTGTTACCTCATGAGACATTCAACCAGCGATGACGCAAAGGTTCATCAAGAGTGACAGTGCATGTTTCACCAGTGTTACAACATTGTGTATGGAAGCTACAAGGTAACGCCAAAGTGACATATTGAAGCTTCTAGTCTGTGTGGAACATCCTAGATCTTCTGTGAACCCTTACAGAATGTTGAAAGTGAACAATAAGCCTTAACCCGGCGGGGAGTCTGGCCGTTAATGGCTTTCGAAACGTCACCATAATCCTCCAGTACGAACCTACTTGATGAATAGTCTCAGAACTTAGCATTGCTAATTGAAGAACCTGCTTGGGGTTTAAAGAGAGCAGATCTCTTCTCTGTATGTGGATGACGGTATCGCAGCATCTGGTTGAGTATGAACTTGTGATCAGTGCAATCACGGTCGTTGGAAAACCCTTATTGCTTCCCGGAGTTATATTGATCGGGCATTATGCATAGTCTACGAAGTATAATTGCTGCAAACGACATCGGTGCACTGGGAATCGGGCCGATCCTTGAATGATTTCGACAAGGGTTGCTTAAGTCGTTTTTAGAAATGGAGCAATGTTTGCCAAGCTGAATCTCTCGGAACCACTTTACTGACCCAGATTTTCCTTGGCAAAGTCGTCAGCTCTTTACTCAACGTCCTCTCATCGTTGGAAAGAGAAAAGGACTGGTTTCATCTGAGCCAGGTGTCCCCTGTAGTTTTTAAACCATTAAATTAAAGTGGGACGTGTAAGCTACAGCGGAGAATCGTCACGGGAGATGCCTGAAGGTACAGTCATTGGCGTGGATAGCGTAGTGGAAACAAGAAGTGAATCGAAAATGTTACAAAATAATCTACTGTAACTGTCTACGATAAATTCCGCCACACTAAGTCCGCTGTATGTGGGAAAAACATTCTTCTTGGATAACAAAGAAATCCCAACGAATTCAGTTCCTCCAGCTTACTAAAATTGACCGTTGCCACAGTTAACTCCCGGTAACAACGACCACGTGCATGCAGAAGCTGAGGCGCGCGAGGACAAAGTGTCTGTTGATTCAAACAAGTGGTTTATATGTACAATGAACACAACAATTATGAAGAATAGTATGTAACAAGAGAGCAAAAGAGTAACAGACTCCACAATGGTTAATCAACCTTCTTTCGGAGGTTTTCAGCTCAGCATTCTAATCGTCATCGCAGGTTGTGGTTGGCTGACTGTTGGCTTCACAGCTGACGTTGTTCATGCCTGGTTTCCTGCAACCTGTTACTCGGTTGAGGTAGAAACCTTTTGGAAGTTCTCTATAGTTGCGACCCGTTCTATTACGGTAACACGTCATGCCAATGAAGCCTAACTTTCTTGTTTGCACTTGTTCCGTAGTTCCAAGCGAGTAACCTTATGAACTGAATTATACCCGCTCTCAGGTGGAATATTCCGGCTGGTGTCGGGGAGTTGGAGAAAGTTTGCAGTAATCCAGCCTGTTAACAGGTGAACGGATAGTAGTTCCATGCGTTTGCACTACGTGCGGGTCATGTACTGGTGCTGCTTCATATCATCCGATGGGAGAGATTTTAGGCTATATGCAAATGAGCTCTAGTGAGAGCAGAGCATCTGTAGATTTGTAAATGTAATTATGTTGATTTGTTTTTGCCAGCAAATTGACCTTCCATCGACACAGTTGGCGTGACACATCTGTGTATTACCGGAGTCCACACAGATGCTTCACATTGAGTTACACTTTTGGAACCATCCCACTATCTTCAGCTGATTAGTCAGACTTGGTGATGGTGGTCACCAGGTGACGGACTGACGATTATGTCACCAAAATTAGTACTCGTATCGAAGGCACCGCTATCGAGAAGCAACGTTCACCGTTATCTTTTAAATGAATCCCGTAAGAATGCTAACTACGTGCATTATGCGTGCTTGTCTACTGAAGCTTTCCAACCTCTGGTCAGTATTACAATGACTATGGACCACGCAGTGGGTATTGTGCACGTTTGCCACCCCATGTGGTTTTCACGTCATTGAGTTGATGATATGGTTTATCTTTAGCTGCGTCTGTGGAGGCGTGCGCCGTAATTACAAACAGACGGCGTTTGTGACGGGCACCTCCTGTTCCTCTAGCCTTACCTCCAGTTCTTACAGTTTATGTACTACTGTTGGTGGTATTCAGTCAAACAGTGATTTTTATGCGTGTACGATTAGCTAAATTTCAACACCGGCTTGGCGAATGGCGTGAGTCATATGATCTTTAAACAGATTCAAAGTATGCGTGTTTGACGGAGACTCGAGTTTTATTTCGCTGGGATCCGGAAGCTGCGTTTCAGTGGAAGTTTCCCGCTGCACGGGTGTTTGGATATTGAAGGCTTTTCACATCAAATCTCTCTTTGGTACAACTGGAGGGGGGGATTTTGTCTGCTAAAAATACTACCGTAGCGTTTGATGCACTATCAGTTTTGGTCACGATTTCCGTTGTCATCAGCACGGGACTGGACGCTGGTCGGGGTCACTGAATGGGGAATAGTTTACTAAACTGAAAATCAGACAGATTATGTTGGTGCGGTGGGATGTGATGACATTGGAGCCAGCCACCAACACTTCAACCTAAGAGATAGAGCAATAGTGTGAAACAAAATTCGTAATCCTCATTAATTTTGCCATTGTATAAACAGGATACGCCTCCGTTACCCAGACTGAAGCATTGGGTTGAATTATGGGATCCAAACTAAAGCTTTCAGATCAGTAACCTAATCCTGCAGGCTTCAGGACAAACTACGGTGTTTGCAGTCCACGTTTTTCTTGAAAAGAACACAAAATGAAAAAATGTTTGGCTGGCAGTGAAACTCATCGCAGTTTTCCTTATTATGTGACCAGTTTTTTCAACCCAGTTGTAGTTGGATGTTTCATTAGGTTACCATGCCTGTTCACTAAATGTGGATGCACACAAAAAATTGGCCTTCATCGTTTTTGGCTCTATCTCTTTCCATTCTTAGTATTGGTGTTACGCCGGTACAATAATGTACATCTTGGAGGTCTCCAAACACTATTCTGGTTCCCGGATAGATCTTACAAAGCCTTGGGGGTCCAGAATTTAGGTATTTTTCCTCAGCCATTATACAAAATATCATGTATGGTTCCATAATTGTTTATCTTCCGTTCCTTCTTTTGCTAGCAATTCAACCTTATATGAGTTTACTCGCCTCTGTTTTGTATTTTGAGTTCCAGTTACTGGGGGGATATTGGTTCATTTTTAGTTCATCAGTTGCTGTAATAACTGAACGTCATAAAAGCCCTCAGTATCCAAACAAGTCTTTTTAAATACATAGGTCATCTTTGCCAGACACCACTTTCGTCACAGTTACGACCCTCCCACGAAAATAGACATATAATTAGAATCCGTTCAAGCGAACAGTCGATCCCCCTGTTGTCGTGCGTTTTTCCAGAAGCATGAGAGCAATATCTTTCAACAGAACAAACGACATCCTCACTTTTTGTTGTGAAACCAAGTGGAACAAGCTACGAGCAATAAGACGCTGAAGTTCTGTTTTTTGGGTAATACGTTGCTTTAGTGACTTCCTCTTGATTGCATTATCTGTTACTCGTCAATAACTTGAGATTAAGTCTAGTGTCTGTTGCCTCCAAGTTAATCACTGGCCTTGAATGAGGTCGGCTGATTAAGCCCGGAAGAATCCAGTAGTATATGTAAGATTCAGGTCAGGTCGGAGGAGCGTTGATCACATTTTTACCCTGAGACTGATCTTGGACTATGGGCACTGATAAAGGAAGTCGATGATCGTGGTGGTTTTAGATCTAATGGTTGCTTTCGATTCAGTTGCTCGTAAAGTTCTCTGGAACTGTCTTCTTCGCAAGAGAGTACCAGGGAAATACTTGAGTCTACTGAGATCACTGTAGGCTCTGTCTGCAAACAGAGTGAGAGATTGTGTACAACTGTCTCGGAAGTTAATCAGTTTTAGTGGTGTTCATCAAGGGTGACGGATTCCCCCCTTCTTTTTCAAGTTTGCCATCCACTGCATTTTGGAGGGCGCGTCTGAGGAGTCCAGTGAGCTTAGTGTTGACATGTTTCTGGCGTTAAGTTGGCCGACATGGAGTATGCGGATGATACTGTCTTACTTAGCCCTCCTGCCGAAGACATACAGACCATGCTGAACAAGCCGAGTGACCGGGTTGGTTTGTATGGAATGCGCTTCGCACCCTCAAAGTGCAAAGTGGTGCTTCAAGACTGGGGCATTCCCACTCTCACTTCCTTCATTGCAGGTAATCCGCCTGAAACTGTGAACAGCTTCATATACTTCGGTAGCATTATCTCATCAGGTTGTAATATTGCTGATGAGATATCAGCGAGGATAACGGAGGCACGCGTTGCCTTTACCAAACGGCGTCATGTCTGGCGTTGAAAGGACGTTAGGTTGTCACTGAAAGGAAGGGTATATAATGCCAGTGTGCGTTCCATTTTGCTTTATGGTTCGGAAACGTAGCCTGTTCACAAAGAAGATATTAGCAGGCTTACTGTGTTTGATCATCGTTGTCTCCGCCAATTGGCTCATATTAAGTGGATTGATCGCGTGAGCAATGTGGCCGTTCGCCGGCGCGTATTCCGGAACGCTCGGGATGCGCGATCAATTGGTTATTTAATCACGGTACACAGCTTGCGATAGTTGGGTCACGTACTCGTATGTCATCTGAGCGTTTACCGTACCGGACATTGTATACTGATACCACCAACAGTTTGGTGAAACCAAATGATGGTCAAGCAACAAGATGGGCATGAGATATAAAGACCCTGACTACTCCACTCAGCATAGTGGGTAGATGTTGCCTACCTGAATGGGGTCCTCCTGATCACTCAAATCGTTGGTTAGAGACGCTATCCGAGATGGCGGTGTGTCGCAGTCACTGGCGTGCCTGTATCTATACCATTTCTAACTCTTCCGCTTGGTCTTCTTTTATTAGTTTTCAACCATCTTAGTAACATTTTATCTAGGATATTCCACGTCACTGTTGAGGTGAGTGGCGGTCCGAGCCGCAGTATTTTCTGATTAAGCTCTTGGCTGTGACGATGATTATCCGTTAGTCTAACAATAGTCAACATGAGAACGCGGCTTTTTTCTGCATACAACAAGTTGAACTGCAATATGCGATCGGTCGATACGCCATTTGCTGATCTGTGACATGTCTGCTGTTTGATGGATTAAGTTCCAGCCTATTGGAAATCTAAAAAGATTACTTCTTATTATTCATGATGTATTTTTATTAAGTTTTATAAGACTGCCGGCGAGATTTCCTCAAGAAATGTGCACGTCATAAATATGTGAACTTATTGGTTGGTTGTATGTGGGAAAATTGTGCACTTGTTGCCAAAACTAACGGAATACTTAAGTTGAGAAAACATGACGACAATTTTATCAATATTTTTATTATTATTACCACTGTTGACCCCAGTTTCACATGTCACGTTACTCTACTCACATGGTTACAGTAGTATATCTTTATCTTCTAATTTAACGTGACTCGTCTGTTTGCAACGCTTGCGCTTATTCACAACCGTTTGATATGTTAGCATTTAGTTCATTTCCATAAATTCTATAACGGCCATAAACAATTGAACTGTATCTGAATTTATTACTTATATTTTGATTCCTACCACAGTGTACTACATTTGTTTATATATGTAACTGTAACGCACTACATATTTTACCGCTGGAATTAACTGTACGGTTTGTCACGCTTCCGCTACATTGTTATATGCGTTTGTAAACCTGGTCGTAAGTTACTGTACATTTAAATTGATTATTGTTGTATTCGTAGAACCACGTTCGATGACAGTATATATATTTACGTATAGTCTTCTGCCCTCTTCCTCGTTTAAGATATATATACATATATCCAGCCCAGACCGTGCGTAAGACTAGGCTACCTGAATTCATAATTCGAATTTTCTGGTGATTTAACAAGGACGATTTTTAGGGTTATCTCTTTCGATCAACTTGTTATCTCAGTTGCCACCTTTGTAACATGTGCAGTTAACTCATTATTTCGGCCTCTTCCTCACAATACCTATACAGCTGTGCGATATACTTAATCGTTTGTTATCTAGGTACCAAATGCAAGATTGATGTATTCGAACTAACAGGGGCTTGAATCAATGGTTGTAGGTTTGGCGATTGGCGTCGTTATCATAAATATACTTGAAACTCAGACATGTGAACCGACCATCTCAGTTTGCTCACAAAAGAACAAATTATTTATCTGAAAGACGTCATCTTTTTTCAGTGTTATTAACTCCGTTTGTAAAATCCAATGAAATTATTGTTTGTATCAAACAGATCGTACGAGGGATAGAAACGAACAAGCGAACATCGAAAACTATCATTTGGAATATCGATCACTCGGTTGAAATTGTAAAATTTAGGGGAATACAGCTTAACAGGAAGCGATTGTGTAATGAGATGTGGATTTATAACAGCAATGGCACAGTTGGCTACAGGCATGACAACCCAAAATAGTTTAAGTAAAATCCTTCGCCGTGTACTTTTTGTACGTGGTTTATCTTATACCGATCAGTGTCATTTGTCTCAAGGGCAGGTTAAACAAATCACTCGGAAAAAGCCAGTCTTTACCACACATGCAAATTTGCAGTTATTACACCCTAAAACGGCCAACACTCAGACTGGTCTATTTAGTTAACTGTGCTGATTCTCGTTCTGTTCTCAATTTTCTCATCTTACTGTAGTTAGCAACCAACACGTAGTCGTGAGGTTTTTATACTTTCGTTTGTTCATACAAAACGGCTACGATTAGACAGTACTGTGTGGTTTGATTAGCCACTCACGTGAAATATTCTGTGAGAAAAAAAATGATCAGAAGGGATTAACTTGATTTGTTGGCTTCATTTTTATGTTCTAATCCACCTTTTGCATATTGTCAGGTTTGAAGCTATTCCCCAAAATGAGAATTGAACCATCACTTGTAGGTAATGCATTTTGTAAGATGGACTCAATTTACAAATTGGTTTCAGACATTTTTGAATAGACCAAATGTAGAAATGCATTTGTATGTGATATTTTTGTTAATTATGGCCTACTGTAACTCTGTCCCAAGATTTTGGCTCTTACTATGCATACCACCTATGTCTATTATGAAGTAAATGAATCCGATTGAATAATCCGATAGATGGCATGCGTTTCACGCACATGATCAGAAAGTTCTATAAAATATCTGTTATTGGAGGTAGCGTTGGGGTGAACATCACTTTTGATGCGGCAACTTGATAACATTAGAAAGAAAATCGTTACAACTGTGCTTTGAGCATCTGTATCTTACGTCATTTGACCGGTGAGTTTACCGAAGCATGACAGTTCACGAAGTAAACGTTCATCGGCTGTCACATCTGAGGTCCATGCAACCATCTAGGTTAGTAGTTGAATATCCTTCCCTCACCGGTGGCACAGTGATATTTATGAATTTGTTGGCTTACAGTGTTTGTCTTATCATTCCGTCGGTTTTTTTTTACGATTTACCGTTTTCTTTTATTGTTCTGTTACTTTTCTGTCATTTTTTAAAAATTGACATTTGAATTGTATTTCACAATCAACGTGTTGACTTAAGTAAACATTAAAAAAATATTTCTGGCTTCGTTAATAAACACACTAAAACAATCTCATCCATTTTCACCGGATAGTTAAACGGATTCTGACTATATGCGACATAATTTCAAGTGCAATTGGAAGAACACACTGGGTTTGCGAAATCACGTTAATGTAAGGTGTATCTCTACTCATTACAGGGCATTTTGTAGTTGAACGGATGCATGAAGTGAATGAACCATACTCAACTGTAGTAATTAGATATCTTTCATGTTTGTGATTGATTAACACAACTAGCCCATCACCTACCTCATATTAAACGAACTGATGTAATTCCATCTGCAAACTTTGACAATTACAACGCTTAACTAGTACACAATAGCCGTTTGTAGATGAGATCACGTGATCGACAAATTTTGGGTTAATTTTAGTAGATTCCAGTGTGATACTTATTGCATTAGATTTCGACAGCTGCCGTATACACTGAGAAGCTTTCGACGTGATTTAACAAAACTGTATACTTACCTAACCAGGCAACGTCATCCCATCAGCTTGCACCATCGCTGACGAGATGTTCACGAGCATAGTAAGGGCACATGGTGTTCGTTTGTGATTGTTAACATATATGGCGCCTCACAGACGTCCGATTGCCCTCTCTCTCTTCCTCTTGATCTTGTCCCATTATCTAATTCCTTAACTCATGACTTCTGTACTGTGAACACTTGGCTGGTCATTCTGAGAGAGACAGTTTAAGCTCTAACGGTTGGTAACTGTACGCATCAGGACAGCAAAACCGAGGGACTGGTTGCGCACCAAACATTGTTAATTATCGATGACTAATCATCGATTTGACAGTTGTAAGTAGTAACCCACGGGTTGTCATTCATATCTGCACCCTCCAGTAAGTATATGAAACAACCCTCTCTACTAGGACGCACAAAAGCCAAGTTCCGTTTTTACTAACTCACCGGCAGTCCACATCTTTCTTCAAAACAGTTGAATACGGACAAACAAGTTAACGGATGCGAGGTGTATGAACAACTTTTGCGTTACGTGACTTACAGAAATGCGAGTTTGCGGCTAATAAATTTTAATGATCCCTGCAAAAGTTTTGTATCCAAAACTTCGTTGACTCAAACACATTATCCGGCTTTCTAAACGTTTTTCTTCCCTGCCACAAAAAGAACGGTGGAAGAGTTTTTAGAGTGTAACCTCAAGTTCTTTGCATTGTTTCGGTGACCACGAGTAGGGCAACCATCAACTCAAAATACTTCCCACTTGGGACGTATAAACCATGTTCGTGCTTGTAGACCGAAGGCCTCTGACTTGGCCCACAATCAAACCAATTCGTCATTGCAAAGAGAATGACCACTTGTTTGCTGGTGTTTTTGTTTTGGAGATGCTAGTGGAATAAAATATTCCAAATGTTTTTTAGGGGGTAACAAGTTATCAGCTTTTTTAAAAGCCGATTTACATTTCTGATCGGCATGTAAACACTACCTCATATGCACGTACGCATACAACAGTTTAGTTGCTTGACGGATTGGCTGTTATTCATCCATTGTCTCATTTAATTGTTTACTGATCATTCACTGAAAAGTTTTCATGTTCACCTGCAATTTAGTGACTTTGTTGTTTTCAGTTCTATTAAATTTAAGGAGGTGAATTTGCGCTCGAGGGTAAATATCAACTAATACTATCATATACATTGACGATTGTACGCTTTAAGCAGATAGTAATCGATCAGCTCTTGCAGATGAGGATAACTTTTCTCCGGACTAAATTAATTATCTCAGTAGTGAAAGTTGGGTAGGAATCACAGTTTTGATTTGTTCAAGTGGAAAAACACAGCCACAAGCAATCCGCTTATGGTTAGGAAGCTGATCAATTTTCCGCAGGAAAAACCACTCATGCCAACCACCACACATTTTATACTGGGTTTCGTGCGACATGAGTAGCCAGTGTAACGTTAAGTCAAACCTCAGGTGTATGATGTCTTTTCGGATTGATTTTGCTGATAATAACAACTGTGTGTAATGTCTATAATTAAGGGAGAAAAGTACAGAATCCATCGAAAAAACCCTAATCAAGCGGTATTGTGAGGAAAGTGTTTTTTTAAAGTGATCACCACTCGTGAAGGTAACAATTACGTGGTTGCAGCTCAAAATTGATTTCAAGAATCAGGCAATTATTTTTTAACCAGATTGGGTGAATTAGTAGACAAACGTTACAACAGAATAATGAAACTGTTATTTAGAGCCAAAAATGTTTCTGGTTGACAGAAGTGATTGAAATTGTATACTTTAATGTCTATGCAAGGGAATTGTTACGACATTAGTTCTCAGGACTGGACAGTTTCCGCTGTTGAAACTACGGTCTACTGTACATCTACATCAAAGCGTAAATGAATAAATGAATGCCACAGGTTACAAATTAATGACTTGACCACCATTCTTGACCGGTTGCCAGAGCTAAACGCGGAATATCCTGGGAATTGTAGAAGTATACTGATAAAAACAGTATGCTCCAATAGAAGTTGTGGGATCAAGATAAAGAACAGGGAGTTTTGAAGTAACCGGGCTCATTGACAGGTCTGTTGGGAATAAAAATGTGTTTAGTCAGAGATCTATCATGACAACGTGAAAATGTGTATAACAACAAAGTCCAGTTAATAAAAAATGCACACAATATCAACCGGTCAAAAATCTGGGCAAAGAAAGCCGTGATGAAACTGACATCTAGGAATGACTTAATCATGGAACAACTTCGAGGCTAATCATTAAACAGAATATTCACTCCTAATGCATGGACACAACGGGCATTCCATGGTGAGATCGCCGGCTGGAACTGACGGAACAATTCACTCACGTTTCGACGATTGTACCTGCTTGAAACAGTCACTGTGACGTCATGGGTACACTGAACTGCGTTCAAAGACAGGAAACCAACAAGGCGAACACTGACGAGAGACTGATAAGTATGGACGTTTAGCTTACTGAGAGAGAGTTAACTTTCACGTAACAGGTTGTAATCGGGAGTTATCCTTTACCGATTTTCTGGTAATGACCCGGACATCAATGACCACACTATTTTGTAGTTTGGCAAGTTTTACAACCGCTCACTTCACATATGAGATGAAGATAAAGGCTGTATATCTGCCTCCGGGGCAACAAACAAACAACATCACTAGTTTCAATATAGTTCTAACCAAACATGTTAACAGACCATATATCTTCAAAACAACAGAGATTTCTCATTAGACTGCAGTGCAATTATTCTAGACAAAAGTCATTGAAAGCCAGAACGCTAAATTTAAAAAGGAACGTGTTTATTCGAGTGTTGTTCAAACACGATAAAGCTGCAGAGTATGAAACAACCAATTTACCATATCCCCAGTCTTCTGATTATCATTTCAGACGTAATGTACATATTACTGATGAGTAGTATGGCATTTTGATTTTGTCTAGATTGAACACCATCCATAGTTGATCGCAACTGTCCCATTTTCATAGACTCTCCAGTCGGCCGACTGTTCGCTTAGGTTTTTTTTTTAAATTTACAACTAGTGATTTACATCTTTTTATATCCTTTCAGAAATTATTCAGAGACATCAAAGTTAAGGACCAATTTACGAGGAGCTTACCTTGTTCCATTGTTAGCTGATGCAC
>JTDE01003082.1:17991-43203 GCA_014338405.1 Paragonimus skrjabini miyazakii | reverse complement strand
TCTATATGGAACAGGTTTTTGTTTTCTTTCAACAGCAAAATTTTGCATGCTGCCAGCCTAAGCACATTTTTGTGTGAATAATACGACAGTAGTTGAGTCAAGTTACTACACAGTTGAAGCAAATCGACGAATAAGTATTCACTTATTAGTGATCATATTTTGAGCATGTGAAAACTCACTAGTAATCCTTTAAGGCTGTGCTGAACTGCAAGACTTTTTCTAGAGACGAAATTCTGGTGAATTCTGACCAGATGACTACCGTTTGCAGATGATTATTCTAAGTCAATATTACAGTAGCAATCATTATACTTAAGGATGAAGTGGGAACTTTGTCTACCTCGCGACCACATTTTTGAGAAACTCTATCCATCACGAGATGAATTAGTAAGCTGACTTGACAACATCTGAAATTGCGTGTCTCACTTTTTCTCCAAACAGGTAAATGCCATCAGTAGTGAAATGTGTCTTATTCAAAATGTTCATCTTACAGATGTTGTAACAGATGGGATTTTATTACAAAAAACAGTTTATTTGCGCCTCAAATATAGCTTTTAGCTACTATGGTCTATATATGTCACGGTAGTGGAGCAGAAAATATTGGTTTGCCTGGTCAGGTGCGAGACTAACACAGAAGTTGTGTCACATGATTGCAGTGTACGTAATAAGTAAGTATCTACGAAATGATGTAACGAAACTAAAATGAGAGGCCAGAAAGAGTTAATGACTGTAGTGTGGATTTAGCCAATATCTATATTTTTTGTCGTTTCTCTTCTAAACTAACAAACCTTTCACCGATGTTGATACAATTTCAATACTCAGCAGTGACACTGGCATGGTCCAGTGTTAACTGATTGTGTATTCCATCGACGCCGTCAGTCTCATGGATTATTTGTTGGAGTCCATATGACATGGTGGGTGGGTAACTGAGCACAAATGTGATAATTCAGTGCCTCTGGTATTGTTTTATAACATAGCTGGTAGCGCATTTTCTGTTCGTAGCCAGTTAGCGTTTAGTCAATGCACTTGTTTCCTGAATTTAGGTTTCCTACTGATTGTAACATGGTTACGTAATCAACCACTTTTGGTCATGGTTTATAAATTATAACTGACCAGATAATGGCAACCAAATGAGCACGTAAGAGATCTTACAGCTCGTTGCTATGATAATTTGAAGATCAATTTGAACAGATCAACTAGCCACGCGGAGGTTTGTGATGTAACATTTTTAATGAATAAAACCTACGCAGATGCTTATTAAAACACCCGTTTGGATAAAAAATAGTGAAAAAATTCGCGAATGTCTTCAGTAAAAAAAAGTCACCAACAGAAGCTAACTACGACTACCCTGCTAAGGTGAACAGTTGATCAATAACTAGTCACAAAATGGATATAGTTGTTGAAACGCACTTACATAGCTTCTCATTTACCTATGCTGTTACGCACTAATGACTGCCGCACTGTCACCTGCTTGACCAATCATTCTGTCTTCCATGAAATACTTCAGTACAACTGCAGCTGCAAAGACATTTACATAGACAGAACAGCTTGGTGCCAACAGTGAATTATGGCTGAGCACACTCTTATGTACTTATTAAAGACAATACCAAATAACTTAGTACCACCTAGGAGTAAACATGAAGAATCAGACTTCTTTAATCGTCAAACCACCTTTGCATTAGGTCACTTGCTATCACGTCGGTCCGCAGCTGTTCTAACTAAGGCGAGATTCAAGTGTGGAAAATCAAGCCTCCGAATTAATTCTAATCGAAGGCAAGAACCGTATGCCCCAAAGTGTCTTTTGCTATACGATCTCGGCTACGAAAGCACAACGGGAACATTAAAATGCCATCCAGAACTTCAGTTAGCCAGTCATTTCCTTAACGTTAGTACGAATTCGCTACACATTGGCAGTGGTTCTGGATGCTAGTAAGAACTGTTAGATAACGTAAGTGATTGAACAGATCAATCGTTTGATAGACACTAAGAGTAAGGCACATGGGTGGTCTCATTAACTCGTCATGGTATTTACCTCCTTCGTCGTGGCGCCTCTTTTTGTCGGCCCGGGAACAAACCACAGGGCTTCTGTGGCTTTTTTACCTGGAGTGAAATGCACGCCGTCTGGATGAAAGCCAAGAATCCTAATCGCTAGTTTTGTAGCAGATATTAGCTCGTTAGTTGGTCTATAAGAACATAAAAACAAAATGAGAGAAAAATAAGCCCTGCAAATCAATTTTTCACAAACCCAGTGATCGCGATCCGATGGTCTAGTGGATATGTGTCTGGATTAACATTTTGTTGTGGCTTAGTAAGCTGATATCTATGAACTGGTCATGAGTTCGGTTTATCGGGTGATGAGATCAAACCAGATTGAACCAGCTGGCGTAACTCGAACCTACTAGTGCTTATTGACATAGCGATACCCAAGCAACATGGATCAATTTTTGCGGCACAGAAGATGTTGGTACAATAAATTCTCTTTCCACGAAAAGGTTTGTCTCAGTAGAGGATGAACAACAAATATAGTTTCGGTTTATTTGTTTAATTTTTGTTACCTTAAGGATTGCATCGGTTGGCTGTACGTTAACTACCCGCAAGAATAAATCAAAATTTCAAATCCACATGATTTTGTTGCCCTCAGTCTATTTTGACGCACTTGGCCATGGGAACCGAGTATTTTTTACTTGTTGGAGTTATAGAACTTTTAAATTGTTTGAGTGGACATCAGTTTCCTATCACATCTATTTCCCGTCACTAGCGCTGTCTCACTCTGCAAACGGAAAACGAGGTCAAGTAAAATATCTGTTCGATTGACGCAAAGTTCTCGATGTGTGTGTACGTTTCTATCGGGATGATCACGCGAAGCACGCATATAGACAGTAACTCATTCTCAAACTTTTTATACAGATGAGGTGATGGCGAGCCATCAGGTTTTAATTTTGATACGTCAGCTCCCGTTTAGCAACATTCAATGTTCTACTTGATGGTTACTGCCAAGTAAAGTTGAATACAATCCATTCTTACGAATTAAGTCAATGATGCCTTATCTACCGTTGATAGTTGAATGATGATCGAATCAGGAAATGATAGCGTAGACCATTCTTAAATTCCCATAAGCATTCGCCTTATCTCTTCAGTTTTCCTTTGTGTGTCGGATACATCGCACAAAGGTAATCGCGGAAGAAAAGTTTAGTGAAACTGGCACGTGAAAATAACATCCACTGGTTTCAATGTGTTGTGTACTAATATCATGCTGTTCCGCACCCCATTGTTTATACTCCAACTATACTAACACTGTCCAAGACGAAAATGGTTCGTCTGTTGTCTCTAGTTTCAGGCTTCATCGCACCCAAAACGGCATCTTCTGTCGGTTAGCACAGCCTTTGCGCAGTAGTGACGCATTTCAAGTTAAATGGATATGTCAGAACGGTATTTTTCTGCAGCTGAACTTGACACACATGGCAAACACTCCATATGACAAACAGTTATTCAGTCACAGTTTATTCTAATGTGTATTAGTCACGTTTAAACGATCAGTCCATCCGACATTTGCCGACCACAAAGTGCGTTGTGACATTCAATGGGCCATACATTGGCGCGCACCTCTCATTCAAACAACGATAGTGCTTAACATTGTTGACAGACGTTTGTCACAAAACCACTTTGTGTGCTAGTTGAGTTCGATCGTCAAGTGTGTTGATGTCTCAAAATCATAGGGTAGCAACCATCCGGGCAGTTTGTTGTTCAATCAAACAGTCAATTTTGCGATCCTCGATATCACTTGCGAACCGACCACCGGCGATGATGTTACTTTCATTGACTACCAATGTTAGACAACTTGAGTGGTTTAAATGACATGGAGGGTATGGTGAGAGCAAGAAAATCTCGTTAAAACTATAACCGCTACTTTGTATGTTTAACAATCTGACTAAGGTTCGTATAATACTGCTGAGTGTCGTCATCGGGTCGCAAGCAATGGGATAACTTGGTGCACACTGGTAAGAAGAGGAGCAATTCATCATTGTGATTTTTCTAAAGCTCATCAACAAACTTTACAGTAGAGGAAAGCCTTCACTTATGAGCAGTTGTGGCGTAGACGTTAAATAAAAGACTGAGGCTATTTATTTATAGTCGCTTATGATGTGTGATGTGATTAGGTGGATCAGAGACATTCTGATGTTGGTAAGTATCAAATAAAATTAACTACACTTTATTTTTAAGAAGATTACATTTTTCACTGTTCGTAACTTGCTTCAAGACAT
Organism: Paragonimus skrjabini miyazakii; assembly: GCA_014338405.1. Classification (NCBI taxonomy): domain Eukaryota; kingdom Metazoa; phylum Platyhelminthes; class Trematoda; order Plagiorchiida; family Troglotrematidae; genus Paragonimus; species Paragonimus skrjabini miyazakii. Next base: position 38,944 of record JTDE01003082.1, on the reverse strand, counting down.
GTTTTGCTAGTTAGTGAAATTAGCATCGGATATTCTATCAGAACTGATTAGCAGACCACGGTTTGTCTATTTTAAGTTGAGTACCCGTGATCAGAAAAACTATCAACATAGTGCTTCTATGAGAAAGAGGCTGGCCAGGAAAGTTTATCTGAATGCGGGGGCTGTGATTAAATGTGATTGATGTTCAACTGGGGATTTTGATTTAACGGATTTGTCTTGTTCCCATGGCTATTGGCAAGACAGAGCGGGTACTGTGTGTGCTCTCGAGACGGTCAAGCAATCAGAGGAAAACAGATACGATTCAAAGTTCATTTCCGATAGTTCTTTTGCACAGAATTGAGGTTGTTGACACAACAGTCAACGTATTCGCACCACGAACACTCAGTCTTCTCAACGGAAATCGAACGCATCTTATGTTTATTTCCTTTCTGAAACGAAAGTTGATGCCAAATGTTGGTCATAGAGAACGTTCTCCATGATGGTGGTTACCCAGAACAATTCACGGCTGGAAGTGTGTGACTTGGACATTATAAAAAAATCTGGAATCGGATGTGAGAATGAAATTCGTTTGCATTCGGTTGTATTCAAACATGACAACGCTTTAAAATGGTTACAGGTGGATTCAGTTAGACATTCCTCGTGACCAATGCCACAGATATCCTTAGCCACTTCAACACATCTCTCATTATTTGGTTTCGTAACAAAAGGCAGGTTGTCACTTCAGACTTCAGCTGCATTCGAAAGACAAATGTAACATTTTGAACAAGTAGTAGAATGCGTCTGGATTCTTGCCAATGCTTGTCCAAGTGAGCAGATTTTTTGGAGTCCAAACAACTGAGATAATGTTAGTGTCATCAATTGTGGTTTGTTCAGGTGTTCCATTTGCCCTGACCTCAAATCTATGGGATCTATGACTGACTTGATCCGTTCAACTAACGGATGGGCGTTATTTATTGGACCAATCAGGCCATAATCCGCTGACTTACCAATAACTTAGTTCCTTCGTCTTGTATCCGATCATTAGCTCAGTTTAACTTGATCGCTTACTTGTCTAAATGAACCGGCGTGGAATTTGTTTACTGAAAACATGTGTCCACCTACTCACATTTTATCGACCCATTGATTCATCCTAGTGCAAATTTACGCATGCAAGTTTTCTACGGTAGTCATTCGGACACATTAATGCTATCAGTGAAAATTACACTAGTACTGATGAATGGTTTTGTGAATGGAGTTAATTTCAAGTTGAACATCATCCACAATTGATTGCAGCTTTCGCATTCTCATAGACTTTCCAGTCGACCCCTTACGAAATAAACCAAATCCCCGACTACTCATCAGTAATCTAAAATATCGCCTAGCAGGTTTAATGAGATCGGAGATTTCGACCTGTCTAAGAAGTCCTGGTAGCGGAGTTATCGATTGGAGTTAACAGACTGTAACTGTGTCTCTTATCGAGATGATCGGCAACCTGATCATTACTCACAGGCGAAAGTGGTTGAGTGTTCACATGTGATAATTCGGTCGTGCCTAATGTGAGGTCAGTGGCGTAGTGGTAAACGTGACTGCTTCGTGAACAGCCTGGCCGGAGTTCTAACCCCGGCCGTAGCAAGGACATGCACTATTGTAAAGCTCTAATGAGAGCGAAACACGAGTCTAGTGTTTCTGCAATTCGAAAGAGGCCGACAGGAAAGTCTATGGGAGTGCGACAGCTGCGATCAATTGTGGGTGATGTTCAACTCGAAATAAACCAAATCTCCGACCACTCATCAGTAATGGCGTTAACGTTAGAAGTATTCTATAATTGATCTCATAATTGTATGGGTATGAGAGATTTTCCATAGCTCTCTTAGTTATGTAGACGAAGTTCGTTGTACGAACAAATTATTGCAGGATAAACGCAGTTTGAACACTGTTTCTTACCAGTTGCAAAAATTGAATCACAACAAACCTAAATGGTTATGTCTCGTAATTCTACAGACACTTCAACCTGAAATGTGTTGTATCGTTCTGAAATTAAATGCATCCCACAGGGTTCGATGTGTAGGGTTTCTTTCGTTACACACATGAGTATACTGAAATACAATTACATACCAATCAGTTTTACAAAGCTTTGATCCTAGCACTCATCAACGAAGTAGTGAACAACCGGCTCAACCATGAAAAAGTACATCAATACCGTATGTGTTGTCAACTCGAACTTACGGCAACTGAATGAGCGTCAGAGAGTTATGCTGCTACAGAATGATGGTCCAGACACTTCACTATTGGGCCAAGGGGTCGTATTCACGAAAGTTACAGGAAGGTATGCGAATCACTCCCTTTGGCTGTTGTACGTTTCGGTTGGCTTGCAGATTAGCTAGCTTATACTGCGGCCTCGAAAGGGTTGGGAGAGGGTTTGGAAGGCATTCCAGGGTCACGGTGACTAATTGCTAGTTTGCGGACCCACCACAAATGGTCAATCGATTTCTGTCTACGGGAGAAAGAACAGGAAATGCAGCTGAGGAACATACTACCAAGTATAATTTGCGTACCGCTGCTTGACCTACCATAGATGCTTGTGAACTGTGTGGGGCACACTTCCTATGCGACGCACATCCAAATGAACACCTTCCTCGTAGATTATGGTGGACAGTATTTTGCAATTCATTCATCGTTCCGGACAGATTGGTAGAGGTTTTTGTGACAAAGTAGTTTCAAGTACTTACTACTTCTGGTTTGTGTTATAACAAAAAGACAAACTGATCATCGAGGAGTTTTCGTCAACCAAACTCAAAGGGGAACAATAAGGTAAACCGGAAGATAGTTGACCCTTAACCATTTGAAAGTGACCGTTCAGCAAGTCTTGAGGCACATATTATTTCTAAGTAACTGAAGACTTGAGCGACTTCAACAGCCGAGTGCTTGTCACAAGAGGTGACGACTTTTCCGAATAGAGTGACCTTCGTCTGGATTAGATAAATGAAAGAGTTATCTTCATCGACAAATTCTGTTTAGATGAGCTTGACTGTTGGATTGGTTACCTACAAAATCTGGAGAAAGAACTAGCAATAATATGTGAGCTGCGTCCATTCAGCGATAGTTATCAGTTGAGGTAACTTCGGGTCAAACAGCGACTTCGAAGTAGATTCTGTGAAAATAATAGCAGCTTAGCCATTGCATTATTTGTTGCAATTTATGAGGCGTAAACCTACAGGGCAGTGAACGTTTCAGCAGATAATTTGTTACCAAATCAATTTTTAAGTGACCTACACAGCTGAAGATTAACCTGATGGTGTGGCTTGAGCACAGTCAAGAAATAAACCGTTAGTTGGTTGATTGAATAAATGTAAAATGAAGCAAATGAATGCAAACAGTTTTGAATGAGATCTCACAAGTGGATCACCACTGCTCGATTAGTATCAGATCTAGGCGATATATAGATTTTTTTCTGGAAAATTAGTGCTTAAATTTTATTTTACTCGTGTAGTTTTGAAACAGGGAATGTTGTAATTACAAGGACTTTTTAACCATTGAGAAATAACATGTTTCAACTCATGCAGGTTTTGTGGTAACAATTTTATATGAAATTTTTCTTACTGGTGTAAGAAAGTGAGATATACCTCAAAATCTGGCACACGTACAACTACAAAACCGAGTGTAGCTTGACAATCAGCTTAAACCACGACTAATCTGTGTTTTTCATCTGTGGTAGGCTTGATAACGATTGTTACTTCACAAGTTAGTACAGGTTCCGAAAAGCATTTTTCAGCTATTGTATGATTTATGTACATACGGTTCGTCTGAATGGGAATCACCCATCTCAATAAATCCAGTATGTATGGTGATAGCTCAGATCAACATTGAGTTACCAAATGGCACATTGATGTAGTGGTCAAGTCTCATCTTCACTCATTCTGGTGTTCTGCAATGTCATTATGATCACAATCACACGATTTGTATCGTGGTCACTCCTTTTAGTTACTGCAACTAATGAAATCCTGCCATGTTAGTCACGTGATATTATGATGCGAGCTTTTCAGGGTAGGAATGTTTCCATTGAACTGTTGAATATCCCTCTATCCTAAATCAACTGATTTGTTTGTGTTTTCATACTTCGTATACTGTTTATTGGTAATTCTCACAATATTTCGCCGAATAATTTTGTACATTTTACTAAACCATGAAAGGATCTACACAATTTGTAGTACTATTCTTCGGGGGCAACAAAGTGTTGCAATGCTCGGATCTCTCTAAATGTTTTGTAATTTTCAGCTGAAATGTTTCATGTGAACAGATTCAGTCCACTGCCTCGTAAGCCATTTTTTTTTAGCTAGCTTGACTTCCACACGAACCCAACCTCTTTACTCCTGGATTAATTACAAAACTGTAATAATAGCCTCTGTTAATAGATAATTGTTATGCCTGTTCACTACACTATCCGGAATTTATGACAATCGTCACTGTATGTTGTAAGTTTAATCTACTTTACCTCCAATCCATGCAAATTTGACTATGAAAAATATCAAAAACTACCTCTCAGTATTCGCAAAATGTACTAGTGATACCTTTTTTGGAATTAGCCATTCTGTCACGAACAACGCTAAGTCGCGTAGTTGTTCATCGGAGAGAACAACAATCCTTAAACTCAGCGTGATGGTTTGAGTATCACTTTATATTTTTCTTCTGGACTAGTTTAAGTAAAAAATATTCGTATTGGACTGTTGGTTTCATAGATAGCGCCTCACGTTTCTGCAAATTGTTTGCTATTTTGTAAAAAAGTTCTGATTTTATAGACACAACAAAACGGATGACAAGACATCGAATACACAAGAGTTAGGTAACGTCGTTACAGTAACGGAAAATGACAAATTCTGCAAACACACCTGAACACATTCGAGGTTTTACATATCCATCTCACAGAGCTATTCCTTCACGTTCACACGTGCACATTTTACAGTTGCAACCACGATCACTTGATATCATACAGGCTGATAGAGTTAAAAACACTTCTTTGCGTCGAATTTCGAGAATTGTTTACAATCGTGACAGGCTGAGTTTTGTTATTCTAATGATTAAACGGCAAGAAGACATACATTGCGAGATATAAGCATTTCGTTTATTCTCATCAGTCGAATACATAAAAACATTCAGTTTTGTAGGTTAAGCGAATGGCGACAAAACAGTGAAATGAACGAACATCAACATGGGAGTAATCAGGGTTCACTGCCATGGTAACGAAATGGATTGCATCAGTACCTTTTGCCAGCAAAGGGCCGGTGCGTGACGCTTGATCAACAATGCCTCGAAGAACGTCAATAGCGTGCGATTGCGGTTGCGCAATAGGACCATGAACGAAGTGACGGAGTCAACCACAGGACCTGTTGTGATTAAGTGTTTCGCGATCGAAGATGCGAGTTCCTCTTCGAGTGTTAGTATACCGACCCGCGTTGAGTTATTGTTTGCACTAGTAGCCACTTGGGGTTGTGTTCCGTCTTCCTTTTTCGTAATTTTCGGTCCGTTCTGCCAATGTATGAGTCACTGCAACTGTAAGTTGAATGGTGGATAACATGAGAGGCAGAGTTTTTCAAGAAAGAACGATCAGGGCAGTGGAGACTCATCTTGCGAGTGGAAAGCAACAAACGCAATTCCGCTGCGGGATATGTGCAATCAATAGCTGACTTCAACTTTCGACCTACACCAGTAATATTGTGGTCACCTGTGTAAGGAAGGGTGATAAAAAAGAGGTTTCTTTGGCACTGATTATGGTTGGGGAGTATCCACTCGTTTGTTGCAATGAATTTCAATAAATTTGGCCGGATATCTATTTGCAAGCAAAACACTCTTCAAGAGCTCCTCTTCAGACTTTAGATGGTCTGCGGCGCATATTTTCTTTGCTCGGTTAAAAAATGGTTCACATTGAACTACATTTGTGAGCCATGGGCGCAAATGAAGCGAACTGAGTAGTTTTTCGATAAACAGACTTACTAAGTGTACCGGAGCACAACCCCAAGTGGCTAGTGCAAACAATGACTCAACACTTGAACATCTTTGAGTAGGAAGCTGTTTAAGTCGGTTTAGAAGCAGGCCCACATCCGATTGTTTATTGAAAATTTAGATAATCTCTCGGTTACTTAAGAAGGAGTAATCCGTTAATTATAATACCCACATGAAAATAAATCCAACCGTGTAAACACCTTTGCCATTGGTTAGTGTGTTTATTTGAGTGATAAATGTTGTCGAATGAAGTATTTCATTTTGCGTTGGATGTATTCAAATTCATTCCTTTTTTTATCATATCTCTTAGCAAGACATCAGTGTCCATTCTTATATATCAATAGTGTTCAGATTTAATATAACTTTATGAATGACGCTCAGTATGTATGTAAAAGATATATCCATCTTTTAAAAGATAGCTATGCAATTAACGAAGAGGGACTGGACAGGTAATGTATCGGCTTCCAGACTTATGTTTAACAAATTGGAACAAAGAAAATAACAATCAACATTATCCAAAATGGCTTAATTAACTAAAACCGCTCTCCGAGTTTCTGAATAATCTTGAATAGTGCATACACTGGTTTATTTACGTAAATCTGGTAAAAATATCTGACAAATTGTCGCTGTGTTGCTCATGAGATGCGTGTAAATTTTAAGGCTTAGACGTGTGATTTAAGAATATATGTGTCTGGTTACTTGATTTTTATCAAATTCGGTTTGAAGTACCTACGCCATGGTCCAATTTCAAATCAACCTTTTGGTGACGGAACTTATCTGATAGGTGGTAAGATATTTCGATGGGTATGTTTTGATCATCATTCGCGAATGATTTTGGTTTTTACTTTTCCACAGACACTAAAGCCAGCCTCTACCGAAAAGAGGCAGTGAACTCGTGTCTCGTTTTTCTTGGGGCATCAACGTGAACAACTCCTGTGCTCTAACGAGCGAAACTTGAGAAAGGAAGTCTGCTGCAGAAAAAGTGAGAGGAAGGGAAACGTCTTACTTCCTGAACTAAAAAAGATGTTGGTATTGTTTATGTCTACAGGTCAGTTAACATAAACAAACCGAAGAGCATAATAATAGGTAAAGGCCAAATCTCTTGAGGATGGAACATCCCAGTGCTAATGCGCCAATAAAATCCTTGTGCTGTTTCAATCAGAATGGTTGGAATCACTTACCGACAGTTATGTTCTACAATAGTATAACTATTGCCAACGTATATATTTTGCGTAAAACCCCTATAGCTGGGAAACAATTTTGGCTACTTTTTGACATATGGCAAAGCGGTTATTACACTTACCTTGCGCATCATATCCGCCAAGCGGAAAGTGTCCAAGCACATTCTAAACAATTTCTTTGATATTGTGAAAAATAGGAAATATTTAAAACACTGAGTTCCCTTGATCCAGTTCAGTAATAACGAGAAGAGAAATATATCGCGAGATGATAACATTTTGCTTACTCTCTTCAGTCACGAACGTAAAACGTGAGAATACATAGGATATGCGGATAGTAACAACAATAGAAGCAGACAACGGCTGGGTTTACATTAAATAAGGACTGTCATCAGTTCCAAGGTAGATAAACTGTAGTTTATGTACACACAGGGCCGAACAGCGAGTAGTAATTGACATTGCCTTGGAGAGAGCAAACAATTTAGGATTTCAATTGCGCAATAATACTTGAAACAAGTTGGCAGGATCAACAAAGTGACCTGTTTCCATTATGTATTTTGCAGTGAATGAGGTCGGACTTCAGCTCACTCACTATGTTGCCATTGCCGGTTGCGCCATCGGGCACATCATTCACTTGGGTATATGGCAAACCACTCTTTGTTGCGGGCACCGATCTACCGTGCCGATATAGACGTCACCGCAACTGCAAGTGAACTGACAGATTACGTATGAGATACAACAATTCGGCAGGTCAGAATTATGAACAAGCCGAGCGACATACCCAGCTGAAAGTAGTGGCTGCAATTCGGCCGCAGGTTATGTACGAGTTAGAACGGACTGTAATTTTTGACTCACGTCAGTTATGATATGATCGCCTTCGAAAGGTGAGTTCAGAGGGGACCTGTTTCTTAGGAAACGTACTCACAGTAAATTTAATGGGCCTTTTCTGGATGTGAATATCGATGAACTTCCCGGGTTATCCGTTTTTGAGTGGCAACTTCCTCAATCTCTCCTCTTTTTCTTGCAAGCAGTCATCGTTGCAGATCTCCCGGGCTCTATGAAACAGGGTTCACATCAGACCTCGTTTGTAATTAGCGCAAAAAAGAAAACTGCAAATACTGATCGCTCCAGGTGACTTTGCGGTGCACTGAGCGTTGTACTGATCCACCTTGCCATTTAGTGAGTGGAATGTCTGAATAGATAAATTGTTCGTTTCCACTTCATGAGAAACAGAAAGGGTTAGAATGGGCGAAGTAAAAACGTTGTAAAAGTGAAACCAAACGAACAGTAGTGGCAAAACTCGATATATCATCTGCATATCGTTTATAGAGTCTGGCACCATCTATAGCATTCTATAGCAATTGAATCATTCCGAAAAATGTATCTACAGATGTTGTGCTCAATGGAATGCCCACTGCTGCGTCACCATCTGGATTATAAGATGATCCACAATTTTTTGCTCTAAGTGTATATAAACTACAGTTTATCTACCCTGGAACTGATGACAGTCCTTGTTTAATGTAAACTCAGCCGTTGTCTGTTTCTGTTGTTGTTGCTATCCGTATGTCTTATATATTCTAACGTTTTACGTTCGCGACTGAAGAGATTAAACGTAATGTTAACATCTCTGGATATATGTCTTCTATCATTAACACTTGACATGACTGATGTCATCAAAGCAAAAAGAAGAATATATTGCGATATGTTAACATTTCATTTATTCTCATCAGTCGTAAACGTAGTAATTGGTTGAGGAAAACTTTCGGTTTGCTATAGTCGTGATCGAATGATAATTGGGGTACTTATAGGCGTGTCTAGTCCCTCTTTGTACTCATCGGTACGATGTACATAACTGGCATGTTTTACTGTTGTGGCCGATGAGAATAAATGAAATGGTAATATGTCTTCTTTCTGCTCTGATGAAATGGTTAAGTGGAACTCAGTGTTTCAAAATTCAAAAAGGAGACCATTATTTTGTTTATATTGAACTGAATAAGGTGAGAATACACTTAACGTCGATCGGGGTACACAAAAGCTGCTTTCTTTTGCGCAGTCGAAATACAGATGAATTTCAATCGGAAAAGCTGTTTTGAAACGAATAATTTAGCAGTGTGACCTCTGTTGTGGTCATTGTCAGTGAGGAGTTCTTTTAAGAGATTTGCACTAAAACCGGCAATGCTATCAGTTTGTCAGTGTAATTTGTATGGGTAGCATAGGCGAAATGCTGTACTTGATCGACCACACTGTAATTGCGACAGACTTCAACCAGTTTCGAAATGGTTCAAGAAGAATTGACATTCGCATTAGAAACCAAGTCACACAACTGGTAGCGGTTTTTGAATGTACTTATACTTTGACTTGCTGGTGATCCAGTTCTGCGCGCGATATACAGAAAGCAAACTGAGAATGAAGAACACAACTGTTTCAGTAATCTTCGTTTATGGATAGAGCCAAACAGCATTCGGATGACTGACGCAAGCCGCATCCAGGATATGACGAAGCTTATGCTGACGTATACCTCAAAAGCGAATCATTAGCTTGAGAATTATCGAGTATCCAACGTTGTCTCAAAACTGCGTGTTCATCTCTCATATACTGAAAATTGTGTCCCAGTCTAAAATGTGTGGTACCCAATTCTTTACTGTCCATCTACGACTGTTTGTTCAGTTGGCGCTGTCGAAACAGTCTACGTTGACTGGACGGTCACACGCCTTTTCCAAAGAATCACATAGGCACCATGTAGTCATTAGCCTTCAATCGATACACCTGGTAGACTTGAATAGTTTGCAATATAACCAATGTGTCTCGTCTGGTCTGCATGGTGAACGCCAACCAGGTGAAAACATTAAGGCATATAGTTCTGGCCGCAGCTGAAACTATTGGAATCCGCCTATACAACTCACATACGCGCGTTCAGAGCTTTGTAGACATGCCTTAAGTCTACTTTCGACCAACGCCACTCCCTAAACCTATCAGTGGGCATTGTCAAAGTGAATTCTTGGTTACCACATGGTATTGACTTGTATGGTCACATAAGCCCATCCTGTATATTTACCCTGTCAATGATAGCCTTTTGAATTTACGCTGTAAATGTTGTGTATGCAGCCTGATACCTAATTGAATGCGACCTGCATGTTCACAAATGTTTGCTGGTCGAAGGTGCCTTACACTTTGAACGATTATGTCATCTGTGTCCCATTTTACGGGGTGATAATAACGGACGAACTTCATCATCTCCACCAAACCTCAATACCACAATGTGTTGTGGTGTTTTCTCAATGCTGATAAATTTCTACGAATACCAACTGTTAACCAGACCATGCTTGCTTTAATCAATTGGGTTTTGCATGTTATCTGAACGAGAGTGAATACATTTCCATGTGATGGAAGTATTTTTTTAACTCAAAAAATTTCGATTTATATCCTGAATAAATATCTTCATGTACTGCCGAGTGAAGAACGTTTGTGGCAATCGATCCCCACAGCCACTGGGATTGGTGGTGGTTGCACCGTGTTTTTAACTAAGGCACAAACAGGCTTAGATATCGAGACATTTCCGGGTTATTTGGTTGATGGAATCCGGTTTTCTGAATGCTGGAATTATTGATAGGTATACATACCGGTGAGCTGTTCAGTAAAATAATAACGTTTCCGTCCCATATAGATAAAACATCAAATTTATTTTAACGTTCAAAGCGGAATTTTTGATTAGATCTCATGTTAACCATAAACTCGTAAAGTTTATTTCGAATGGAAGGGACAACCAGTTGTTGGCAGGAAGTCGGTTGACTAGTAGACCGATGTTTCTGCCCGCGCGACCCAGGAGGTGTGGCGTGACTACATCAGATATGTTGAATTTTGTTTGGGCTAAGTTCAGTTGTTTCCAACAGCAACGAGTTAGGTTATCCACCTCCGTGATAAGTGCATTTTCTGACAGGTGATGGGTGACAATAGGCCCACCTTCCGAAATGGCAACAGTGTCACTCGTACCACAGAGCTTGCAAGTGTGAAAAAACAGTCTGGATAGTACACTTTAGCAAACTTGTTAATGTGGTATGTCAGTTTTGGAACATACCTAGTTCTGTGCACTGAGAATTCACTAGTTATGCTGTCTTCAGTCTATTCAATTACTGTTTCACGATGTTTTATGTGGTTATTCATTGTGCGTATGTTTTGGGACGGAAGGGCACATCAGCACCTATCACTGTGGTTGAGAATGATCCATATGAGCCAGATGCCTTGCGAGACAAATCCTATTTAAGCGGCTGTATTTGACAAAACCTTGGTTTGAAGCGTTGATCCTATAGTATGGTCCTCAAGAAGAACTCCAACTTTGAAAACAGGCAATTATGTGATTAGTTGATCTGCATGTGTGTAAAGTGGACCTCAGACGGGAGTGACTCGTTAACATCAAACTTGATGCCGGAGTTTCTAAATCTTTCGTATACTGTCACGTTTTTATATTGACAGCCTGTTAACTGGATGGTGAATTTGTGATCAGTGTTTTCCCTTCGTGTTTCTGTACAAATCTTTTTATCACGTCGCTGGTCCTGTTCAACCGCCAACAACTCGGAAATGTTTACCACAGTTGACTAGATCATTACACTTTGATACGCTGGCAATTACGGAAACAATATATTAACCAAAGAACAAATTTGTTTATCCACATGATATCAATTTTATTTTGACATATTGAAACAGTGTTTTAAATTTACAGGTTGTAACTTGTAAAGGGAAACTAAACCAAGTGCTCTTGCTGTCTAAGCTATTAACAGCAAATATGAGCGTTAAACATACAATAAACCGCCTTCATATCTATGTATATATATATATATCTTACTGAAGCAGAGTAGCCAGTAAAATTAATCAAAACTGGGAACTAGACGAGGTTGAATTGATCTTGTTATCCGAAGAGGTATAACCAACCCAGTGTAAGTCAAACGATACACTGCCTCATGAGAATGTGGCGGGAGTTCAACACGGGTAAGCGTATGAAGGAGTGGTAATGAAGAGGTTTAAAATGAATGAACTTTGAATCTAGTAAGCTTTTTGGACAGGAGCAGGCTTAAAATGTCTACGTGTATATGACAACAACAACAACCAATTTTAGGTGATGATTACCCTAATGTAGTGTTCATTATAAATATATATATGCCACTCGAATGGAAATAGCATACAGCCCGCTGAATTCAGTTTACTCGTTTTGTCACCGACTATAACTGTGGCATAGGCTCAAAAGTTTTCCATTGGACCTCAGTCAAATTTTAATGTTGTTTTGGAAATTTATTTTACAATGAATTACAAGTTTGTCGAGCCTTCTTTCAATTGTGATCAATCTTCCCGTAGGCAAAAGTGAATTTAGGCTGATGAAGTATATAGCTTCGTATGTCCTATTTGGCCATCCTTCGGTTATCAAGATAAACATCTTCGTCAGCCATATTACTTGCAACACCGTTGATTGTGAAGTTTTTCTTTGAAGTTGTTGATCTGTTTCTCGTGGAACATGCGTAAGCAGTGATGAGGTCAGGGCATAGATATTCATTGGCTAGAATCATGTTCACTCATCCGATCCCTGTTTAACGCGGCGAAGTGGTCGGGGTTGTGTACTGTTCTGATCCGGCGGGCTATGCTGACTAGGATTACGGTCCTTTCTGGTGGAACATTGTCAGACAAACCGAAGGGGAGCAGTCAGTCAGTCATGGTTGCTGTGATTATGATGATGATGGATCCTATTTAAAGATGCTTAACTTAATTTGCAGGATTGCTTGATTGGTTGTTCCTCCAATACAAATAACCACTTGCGAATGTCTTAAGCATTAGACGTAAGATTAGACCGAAAATTCTATGATTGGACATAGATGAATGATGAATGGTATCAGTATGTTAGTTCAGTTTGGCTGATTTCTTCATCCTCACTGCTGTCTTTAGTGATTCCAAAAATGGATGTCTGTAAGAATTAAGAAGGTTAAAAGTTAATCTCATTTGACTTCATAAATAATGCACCGTGACAAAACATATCACAACATAAAGCTTTACTGTCGATACTGCCTAAATCTCATTTGTAATTTGGTTTGTATTTTTGCAGCTTGTGGATACTTTGTTGTTGCATGTCTGAAGTTATCCCAATATTGGTGCATAAAGTCAATAGCCTTCATTTATATTCCAACAGGATGCTGATTTTCATTTTTCAATGGTTTTTTGTTGATGTTGATAATGGTAGTGTAGGAATGTCCAGTTGTCTTTTTGTCTTAATTGAGGAATGCATTTATAGGAATTTATGTAATGTATACTATTTTCTTTTACACTGCGTTATTAATTTTTAGTTTGATATCCAAACATTTTTTCAGGCAAATTTTCAGCATTTTGTTAGAAACTATACGCAGATGTTACTTCATACATTCTCATCTGTCAGAAATGTGCAATAGTATCAAAAGAAGAGTTATGCAATGAAGAGAAACGGTTGAGCAAAGATCCAAGTTATAGAACAAGTAAAATCAAGCAAAACCCATGTACTTTTCATACAACCGCAATTTTGCATTTAAATACACAAGTTGGATTTCACCCTGCTGATGATTAGAATTCCGATCTGTTTCAGAAAAGTAGGCTGCTAGTGTAACGGAGATGGTTTTCGCTTAGGGTATCATATATCAGTAGAACGGAACGTTAGCTCCACGCCGAGGCTTGCATTAGATGTTGTGAGATCTGTATACTTGATTGATTTGGCATAAACAATGTGACTGCAGTGGCTTTCTATCAGTTATTGCTATAAAGCTGACACTCCAGTTAAACATAAAATGATAAGCACAAAGATAAATGACTAGAAGTTGCCCGATCATCTTGATGAGAGTTAAAATGTTCTGATTGCTTAAATGATAACCACAAGTGCACTATGCGGCTTCGTCTGATTTACAGGTTTATTTTCTGATCGATCCGCTACATGTCCGTACGACAAAGTAATAAACAGAAATTGTGGCTGAATTAAGTGTGTCCATTAGTAAACGAAATGTACTTTTGTGGTACCTAATTTGTGTTTATCGGAAAATTTAACGGGGTTAACAGGATGTTCATTCCTCACTACTGCATTATTCAGAAATTCTTGCATCTTAGTCTTGATTTCAGGTGGACATTTGCATCTAACTTTGTAACAGTGTTTTGGCAAGCTCCGTTTTTATTCCTATGAGATAAACGATAATGTTTTTGAGTCCGATACGAAAAATCTTCTGTTACTGCTGAGATTAAAGTTTTCTCAAATTTTACTGCCTCACAAGTGCCACAGTCGAAATTCTTTTCGAAATTAGTCCCCTGAATTAATGCTAGTCTGGACTTAGCTTCGGTAAGGTTGCCCAACTGTCCAGTACATTTTATCTTTATGTAATTCCTGTATACTTACCACTCTCACGACATCTTCAATTTTGTTCGTCTTAACACTGATTTACCACTAAAAATGTAATTCTTAACCTCATCAGTTGTACATATCTCATTACTCATTTGTCCATCTTCTACATAAGTAAGTCACAAGTGAACAATAGTTTCTTCTTGCGTATTGAAGGATTTTACTGTTCCGTTGTTTTTCTATACATCGTGGACAAAAGAACGTGTCGTACATATGTGCTTGTTTAATTAGCAACTTGTCTTGACAAAGGTAACCCATAGTAACCGAAAAGTCGGACGTTTCTAACGACATAATGAAATTGTACTTTTTTGGGAAATGAGTCTGTCTATTCACTTGCACACAGATTGAGTAAATCAGGGTTACAAAGCCAAATGACATCAACTAGGCATGCAAGCACCTATAACAACTTGGATAAATGCATAATAAAAATGTTTCCGGTAACCTAAGATGAAAATTGAGGATACACCAGGGTGATTATTACACAATCAAAAGAAATTGGTCAGTTATGGATATCATTTTTGGACTGACATTAGCGAAATCCTTCACGGGATTTATTGTTCTATCAAACGTATTGTGTGAGTGTAAACACTTTATAAAGACGTTGATTGTTTGGTTTGATACGTGTACTCTTTTGAACACCTTGTGAACTGACGGTGACGTCTTCTTTCTACTATTTCTTAAACAACCGTTTCTAACAAACTGCTTGTCATTTCGTACCAGTGATTGTCTGGTGGTGAAAAAATTGCATGATTGATCAACAAACAGATATCATGTATAATTAATTACTAGCGATTGAGAAGTGGTTTGCCAACCCCAAGTCCGAGGATCTTGTTCTGGGGGAAGCTACTCAAGGCAGACTAATCCGATTTTGCCATAAGACAACCCGAAAAAACGGGTGGAAGTCAGTCCCATAAAAATTACGTAGATTTGGCTCAACAGTTTGATAGTTTGCCATATATCATGTGAAATAACCTGAGCATTGTAATGTGAATAGGGAAGTTAACGAACGGATACTGTGTAAGTTGACGACGTCTCTGTTAAAGTTATGTTTGGAAATTTTTACTACGTTACTACTACTATGAATAAAGTCTGAACCCATTCTGCTCTGCCTCACCAATTTTGACAACAGATAGATGGTGTAAGATCATCGAAGATAGACTGCATAATAGTTCCACATGATATAATCTCCTCGAACTATATCCAAAGAACATCCTGATTCGAGATGGTCGGTAGTTACTATTTGACAGTCTGCTTTTACAGTAATTTATCACAATTCTCTGTGCTCCTGTTGTAACAATTACAGAGAGTCCTACTATAATGAACTGAAAGTGGTTCACCAAAAATATGTAACGCAACAATCACCGTTAGTTGCAAAAAAGGTCCAATCCTCTCGTAAGCTAGTGCCAGGTTACTGGTTGCAAACATGATCTTTCAACAGTTGTTCAAATTAACGATGAAAACTTATTTCATCTATCATGTCTATCAGATCTTTTACCAATGACAGGAAGGTTGATTATAAAGATATCGCTGAAGTGTGTTTGTTCTCGTTGTTTGTGGAAGCTGCTAAAAGCTAGCGATGTGAAATGAATGAAAATGCTACGATTATTAATTTGTTAAAATTTTCAAAATAAAAATCTGAACTTTATTCGAGTTATATTTGGTAACCATAACTTGTGTTGAAACTTTTAAGGTCTCATATTCCAACGGAATATGAGATAGGTTATTTATCAAAGAAAACCGATGCACTTAGGTTCATTGATATCTTCAGCTGTTTTGGTTTTGCATTTCGCAGTTTGGACATTCAGGAGTCTATGCATTTCTGTTTTCCCTACCTTTTACAGTTGGTCAATTAATCGAATTTGACTTGTTTCTCTGCATGGCCGCTCGTTGCCCCCTAACGTCTTAACAACGACAATGTTCCCCCCCCCGGTGTCACAACTTCTCTACATTGTTTGTTCAATTTTTTCTGTATCTGATGAAACTTTTATTTCAAATTGTGCCAAAGATGTTGCTTCCGGTTACCCGAGTCTGAATGATGACAGACAGTGTGAATAAACCAGCAAGCTGGTTGTCCTCTAACCTGTATTTCCTTAGTACACTAGGACAACGTTTCCTGCTGCCAAACCAATTGGCAGCATATGTGTTACTTTGATATTTATATGTACGCACTGTTTTTAACACACCCTAAGGTTTTTTGAAATCAAATATTTCAGAGAGTTCTCCAAATAAAGTAAGTCAATTCGAATCAGACGACTTTTTACCATTGCTCAAAGTTCAACATTTTTTTTTACGTCGTTCTGAAGTCGTTCACACCACTCGGAGGATGCGCAAACGTTTTGTTCATTAGTTTGTCCCTCCTGAGTGATTAGGTCGTTCTCTATCTGCCAATTTTCTGCTAATGTTATCATTGTATAAAGCGTTCCATTAATTAGATATTAAAGTTTGAAACATTGGGTTCTCTTTATTCACTTCATAAGGACGGCAAGAAGACATACATTGCAAGATGCAAGCATTTCGTTTATTCTGATCAGTCGATTACATAAAAACATTCAGTTATATAGGTTAAGCGCTTAGCGAAAGAACAATGTAATGAACTTACATCACATGGGAGCAATCAGGGTTCATTGCCAAAGTAACGAAATTGATTGCATCAGTACCTTTTGCCAACAAAGGGCCGGTGCGTGACGCTTGCTCAACAATGCCTCCGAGAATGCCAACAGCATTTATGTCCCGTAGTTGTGATGTAGTCCAGGAGACTGGAAACAGTGCCAATGTTTCACATAAAATACTTGAAACAGACTCATGAAAAGTAATGTCTTACGTAAATGTATTTAAACTAATACAATACGGAAAAACCATGTCAAAACGTAAAGCAGTTAATGTCACTTCTAAAATTAATCGGCGATACTCATGTGTATTGTGAAGAAGGATTCCCACTACGTGAGTAATTATGTAACAATAATTATTTGGCACAAGTGATCAACAACAAAAATTAAAGAGAACACAATTAACGGCAACAAAATTAACGACAGTTATCGATAACTGAGTACCACTCAGTATTATATTATCTGACGTGATTTATTTCATCTCTCTTGAACACCCTTTTCCATCTATGACAACATCGTCTGCAGGCTATTTTAGGATCTCCTCCCTTGTCATAGACAGTATCTGTTTGCTGCAATGTTTTCCGTGATAATCGTACATTAAGTGTGCACTGTTGAGACATCGAAATTCAGTGTCTAAATTCGTGTGTCAATTCGCTTATTCGTCCGTATCCTAAAATGTTACCCTTGAGGAAAATAACCTAAGAATCGTATCCGTGTGCGTTGAAATTTTACGAACAAAGATAACATTTATAATGGCCTTTTTTATCGAAATGACAATTACCTAAAATTCCGTATATTTGTTAATATTATCAGAATATTTAGTGCAAAGAAGAGATTCAGGGATAATTCTATGATGATTCTTCCTAAAAGAATTACTTATGTTTTAACTATATGGAAAGTATGTAGTGGATTTTGCCAGTATGCAATTCATCAACTTGTTATTGTAGATCATGCGCGTAATACGGGATGTCAACCGATGACATGGTTGTTGACTCCATGTAGGTTACTCACCATCGATAACTCATATTACAAAACCGTGTCAAAAATTATTTGGTTCATTCAAGTATAGACTCTTTAGTAGTTACCAAGGCTAAATGTTTTGCCTTCTAATACTTCGTCAAGTCAAGTGAAGACAATTCATTGTAGTTAAGTTAAGACACTATCTTTCAAAATGACAGTATGTGTCGAATGCTGGCACAGCTTGTACACAAGGGCTTCAGTAAATATTTCCTAACTGTTCACTGTACCATGCAGAAAATTCCCCGTATGTAATGATGACCCAACCCAAAAGTTGTAGATAACGGCTGTTTTTCTTTTGAAGTTTCGCCTGTCCTATCAGATGGAGTACTACGAACCGCTTCAAACTATAGAGCTCAAAGGTGACCTCCAACGATTATGAAGGGCTACTAATCTACCCAGGGAATCACTTGCCATCAAAGCAGAGTTGCCAGTAACTTATTGCATGATGCACATCTTCATACCAAAACTTCACAACAGGCTACTTTTTTGTCCGAATGCACGAAGTAAAGTTAGACAGAATGAATGAGGTTCGCCATGACACACACGCATATCGCGACCCGCTTACAAATGTGTCTTAAGCGTATCCTTGTGTCCATCTACGATGACGTAGTGTGAACAAGTTATTCCTCAGTGGTTGCACACCTTTCTCTCATCTATTGCTGATGTAACGCTTATTCGAACCATTTGTAATAAACCAACCAAACCTTATTAATGGTGTGTAAAGTTGGACGCATGATTTTGACGCATCTAGTGGACATTTTTTCGCGGCCCTTTTGATGCCAATGCATACATACTCAACATCTAATGGTGAAAGTATGTTTTCTTATCGTAACAGTTTCTATCAGAGGATCTTACTCTTTCCTAATGGTGGCTCTGTGTGATTGTTTATTCTCCGTTACACTGCAGGAAAAAGCATTAATGTTTAAACATTCCGTTTGGGTTATTAAGTGGTCCTGTTCTTCAATCTTTCCACTGTTTATAGACAAGATAACAAGTTTGGCTTATCGAATGTGTTTCATAAAGCTGTTTAAAATCAGGACTAGCCGATCAAACCGTAGCTGAATTTCTAAGGAGTGAAACCACTAGCTGCTAAATGAGCATTGTTTGGTTTCAAACAGATTTCTGTACAAATTTATTAAATGCCAAGTATATTTCAGCAGGACAATATCAACTATTTGTAGCCTTGTTTCTTTTACTACACTTTTAAACTTTCAGCAAATATTATTAATTATTCAAGGTAAAATAATGAAGAATGTCTAACAATCACAAAATACTTGACTTCATGCATATAATCAGGGCCTGATGTGTTAGTAGATTCGGCGTAGCCGACCTGCAATAGTTCATACGTTTACTAGTTTTTGACACGTGGGACACCAGTTCTATTTCGATGCTGCCACTATCCTGATAGTAGGTAGGTAATTGCTGGTATAGACAAAAATTACTCAGCCATATTTATGGTGACATTCACTTTGACCACAGCACAAACCTGATTGTTAGGTGTTCGATTCTCCGCTGAGAGAAAATCACTAACGCATAGAAATGTGACCTCCTCTATACGCACGACTTCTTACGTACTGATGACGTGCCCTTGATTGGCGACGAAACGTTGTCAATCTGAATGCCACCCTCAACAAACAACCGAGCACTCAAACCATCAGCACAAACAGTTAAATTTCAAACATACTTTCCACCTTTCCATTCTCCATCTTACATGTAATCAATTCACTACCAACTTGTTTATAACTAGAAATTTAACAACAGGGTGTATTGAAGCACTGTTTGACATGACTTTTCTTGTATCCTGAACATTCAAATTTCTTTCCGAGGAACTTGTTTCATTTTATGTACAGGTCTTTACATGCATTCTGTAGCTCGTACCAGAATGAACACTTCTTATAAGTAAACATTGTTTTGTAACTGTGACGAATTTTTCTTACCGATTTAACTCTCAAGTTGAAACGCAATTACACATTTATCATTCACAACAAATAGTCAATAATTAATTGGAATCAAATTTTACACGTTTCTAAACTTGTTTTAGGTTGATACCACGCAATGAATGGTAACACTTATTTGTTTAAAACGAAAGGATAAACAAACTGTTTGGCGCGCGTGCATTAAACTTTCCTGATGCTCTCATGCTAATCGTTCCCGTTTTAGCCTGGTGGTCTGATCGCTTTTCTCACAGGACAGCAGGCCTCACTGAATTTACTATCCAGATGCATTCCCACTGGAAACTTTTAATAATCTGAAGTGTATTAATGTACTAGCGTTCGTTCAGTGTATCAGGTCAATGAAATTGGGATCCGAATGCCTGGCACACATTTTGTGAGTAGTTCCGACTCGGGAGCTGTACTCAAATTCAAGAAATACGAATTCCTGACTGATGAAACAATGTGAGATGTTTCGTGACTGTCTACGTTTAATTCCAACATTTTTTGTTTGATATTGATTTTGGATAGGACAACTGATAGATACCATATTTCTCGACGTTTGAAGGTCATAGGAGAAACTTGGAAGGAGAATATCGATTACACAACCAAGTTACTAAAGAGCAAGAATGGATTTCTACTGCTGAATTAAATTTACTTTCGCTTTGTCATAGAGGCTTTAGGCTGAGGTTTTTTTAGAAATCCGAAAAATTTGAACATCACCCACAATTGATCGCAGCTATCGCATTCCCATAGATTTTCCAGTCGGCCCCTATCGAAAAGAAGCACTTGACTCGAGCGATTCAGTAGTGCATATTATCGTCACTGCCGGGACTAGAACCCCGGACA